>JBBPBR010001479.1:21434-171262 GCA_037974775.1 Cicer pinnatifidum | reverse complement strand
ATCATCCAATGCCACAAACACACCTATTGGATGCACAAGATTGGTTAAAAACCCTAATTGGACAAGAATAAGCCTAGGGAGGACGAAAATGACCTAATTGATCATCCAATGACACAAACACACCTATTGGATGCACAAGATTGGTTAAAAACCCTAATTGGACAAGAATAAGCCTAGGGAGGACGAAAATGACGTAAATATTAATTCAATGAAACAAGCAAACTTATTGGATGCACAAGATTGGTTAAAAACCCTAATTGGACAAGAATAAGTCTAGGGAAGATGAAAATGACCTAAGTGATCATCAAATGAAACAAACACACCTATTGGATGCACAAGATTGGTTAAAAACCCTAATTGGACAAGAATATGCCTAGGGAGGACGAAAATGACCTAAATATTAATTCAATGACACAAACAAAGTTATTGGACGCACAAGATTGGTTAAAAACACTAATTGGACAAGAATAAGCCTAGGGAGGACGAAAATGACCTAATTGATCATCCAATGACACAAACACACCTATTGGATGCACAAGATTGGTTAAAAACCCTAATTGGAAAAGAATAAGCCTAGGGAGGACGAAAATAACCTAATTGATCATCCAATGACATAAACACACCTATTGGATGCACAAGATTGGTTAAAAACCCTAATTGGACAAGATTATGCCTAGGGAGGACGAAAATGACCTAAATATTAATTCAATGAAACAAACAAACTTATTGGATGCACAAGATTGGTTAAAAACCCTAATTGGACAAGAATAAGCCTAAGGAGGACGAAAATTACCTAATTGATCATCAAATGACACAAACACACCTATTGGATGCACAAGATTGGTTAAAAACCCTAATTGGACAAGAATATGCTGAGGGAGGACGAAAATGACCAAAATATTAGTTCAATGAAACAAACAAACTTATTGGATGCACAAGATTGGTTAAAAACCCTAATTGGACAAGAATAAGCCTAGGGAGGACGAAAATGACATAATTGATCGTCAAATGACACAAACACACCTATTGGATGCACAAGATTGGTTAAAACGCCTAATTGGACAAGAATAAGCCTAGGGAGGACGAAAATGACCTAGTTGATCATCCAATGACACAAACACACCTATTGGATACACAAGATTGGTTAAAAACCCTAATTGGACAAGAATATGCCTAGGGAGGACGAAAATGACCTAAATGTTAATCCAATGACACAAATGAACTTACTGGATGCACAGGATTGGTTAAAAACCCTAATTGGACAAGAATAAGCCTAGGGAGGACGAAAATGACCTAATTGATCATCCAATGCCACAAACACACCTATTGGATGCACAAGATTGGTTAAAAACCCTAATTGGACAAGAATATGCCTAGGGAGGACGAAATAGACCTAAATATTAATTCAATGAAACAAACAAACTTATTGGATGCACAAGATTGGTTAAAAACCCTAATTGGACAAGAATAAGCCTAGGGAGGACGAAAATGACCTAATTGATCATCAAATGACACAAACACACCTATTGGATGCACAAGATTGGTTAAAAACCCTAATTGGACAAGAATATGCCTAGGGAGGACGAAAATGACCTAAATATTAATTCAATGACACAAACAAAGTTATTGGATGCACAAGATTGGTTTAGAACCCTAATTGGACAAGAATAAGCCTAGGGAGGACCAAAATGACCTAATTGATCATCCAATGACACAAACACACCTATTGGATACACAAGATTGGTTAAAAACCCTAATTGGACAAGAATATGCCTAGGGAGGACGAAAATGACCTAAATGTTAATCCAATGAGACAAATGAACTTATTGGATGCACAAGATTGGTTAAAAACCCTAATTGGACAAGAATAAGCCTAGGGAGGACGAAAATGACCTAATTGATCATCAAATGACACAAACACACCTATTGGATGCACAAGATTGGTTAAAAACCCTAATTGGACAAGAATATGCCTAGGGAGGACGAAAATGACCTAAATGTTAATCCAATGACACAAATGATCTTATTGGATGCACAAGATTGGTTAAAAACCCTAATTGGACAAGAATAAGCCTAGGGAGGACGAAAATGACCTAATTGATCATCCAATGACACAAACACACCTATTGGATGCGCAAGATTGGTTAAAAACCCTAATTGGACAAGAATAAGCCTAGGGAGGACGAAAATGACCTAATTGATCATCCAATGACACAAACGCACCTATTGGATGCACAAGATTGGTTAAAAACCCTAATTGGACAAGAATATGCCTAGGGAGGACGAAAAGGACCTAAATATTAATTCAATGAAACAAACAAACTTATTGGATGCACAAGATTGGATAAAAACCCTAATTGAACAAGAATAAGCCTAGGGAGGACGAAAATGACCTAATTGATCATCCAATGACACAAACACACCTATTGGATGCACAAGATTGGTTAAAAACCCTAATTGGACAAGAATATGCCTAGGGAGGACGAAAATGACCTAAATATTAATTCAATGACACAAACAAAGTTATTGGATGCAAAGATTGGTTAAAAACCCTAATTGGACAAGAATAAGCCTAGGGAGGACGAAAATGACCTAATTGATCATCCAATGACACAAACACACCTATTGGATGCACAAGATTGGTTAAAAACCCTAATTGGACAAGAATAAGCCTAGGGAGGACGAAAATGACCTAATTGATCATCCAATGACACAAACACACCTATTGGATGCACAAGATTGGTTAAAAACCCTAATTGGACAAGAATATGCCTAGGGAGGACGAAAATGACCTAAATATTAATTCAATGACACAAACAAAGTTATTGGATGCACAAGATTGATTAAAAACCCTAATTTGACAAGAATAAGTGTAGGTAGGATGAAAATGACCTAATTGATCATCCAATGACACAAACACACCTATTGGATGCACAAGATTGGTTAAAAACCCTAATTGGACAAGAATAAGCCTAGGGAGGACGAAAATGACCTAATTGATCATCCAATGACACAAACACACCTATTGGATGCACAAGATTGGTTAAAAACCCTAATTGGACAAGAATAAGCCTAGGGAGGACGAAAATGACCTAAATATTAATTCAATGAAACAAGCAAACTTATTGGATGCACAAGATTGGTTAAAAACCCTAATTGGACAAGAATAAGTCTAGGGAAGATGAAAATGACCTAATTGATCATCAAATGAAACAAACACACCTATTGGATGCACAAGATTGGTTAAAAACCCTCATTGGACAAGAATATGCCTAGGGAGGAAGAAAATGACCAAAATATTAATTCAATGAAACGAACAAACTTATTGGATGCACAAGATTGGTTAAAAACCCTAATTGGACAAGAATAAGCCTAGGGAGGACGAAAATGACCTAATTGATCATCCAATGACACAAACACACCGATTGGATGCACAAGATTGGTTAAAAACCCAAATTGGACAAGAATATGGCTAGGGAGGACGAAAATGACCTAAATATTAATTCAATGAAACAAACAAACTTATTGGATGCACAAGATTGGTTAAAAACCCTAATTGGACAAGAATAAGCCTAGGGAGGACGAAAATGACCTAATTGATCATCCAATGACACAAACACACCTATTGGATGCACAAGATTGGTTAAAAACCCTAATTGGACAAGAATAAGCCTAGGGAGGACGAAAATGACCTAATTGATCATCCAATGACACAAACACACCTATTGGATGCACAAGATTGGTTAAAAACCCTAATTGGAGAAGAATAAGCCTAGGGAGGACGAAAATGACCTAATTGATCATCGATTGCCACAAACACACCTATTGGACGCACAAGATTGGTTAAAAACCCTAATTGGACAAGAATATGCCTAGGGAGGACGAAAATGACCTAAATGTAAATTCAATGACACAAATGAACTTATTGGATGCACAAGATTGGTTAAAAACCCTAATTGGACAAGAATAAGCCTAGGGAGGACGAAAATGACCTAAATGTTAATCCAATGACACAACTCAACTTATTGGATGCACAAAATTGGTTAAAAACCCTAATTGGGCAAGAATAAGCCTAGGGAGGACGAAAATGACCTAATTGATCATCCAATGACACAAACACACATATTGGATGCACAAGATTGGTTAAAAACCCTAATTGGACAAGAATAAGCCTAGGGAGGACGAAAATGACCTAATTGATCATCCAATGACACAAACACACCTATTGGATGCACAAGATTGGTTAAAAACCCTAATTGGACAAGAATAAGCCTAGGGAGGACGAAAATGACCTAATTGATCATCCAATGACACAAACACACCTATTGGATGCACAAGATTGGTTAAAAACCCTAATTGGACAAGAATAAGCCTAGGAAGGACAAAAATGACCTAATTGAACATCCAATGACACAAACACACCTATTGGATGCACAAGATTTGTTAAAAACCCTAATTGGACAAGAATATGCCTAGGGAGGACGAGAATGACCTAAATATTAATTCAATGACACAAACAAAGTAATTGGATGCACAAGATTGGTTAAAAACCCTAATTGGACAAGAATAAGCCTAGGGAGGACGAAAATGACCTAATTGATCATCCAATGACACAAACACACCTATTGGATGCACAAGATTGGTTAAAAACCCTAATTTGACTAGAATAAGCCTAGGGTGGACAAAAATGACCTAATTGATCATCCATTGCCACAAACACACCTAATGGATGCACAAGATTGGTTAAAAACCCTAATTGGACAAGAATAAGCCTAGGGAGGACGAAAATGACCTAATTGATCATCCAATGACACAAACACACCTATTGGATGCACAAGATTGGTTAAAAACCCTAATTGGACAAGAATAAGCCTAGGGAGGACGAAAATGACCTAATTGATCATCCAATGACACAAACACACCTATTGGATGCACAAGATTGGTTAAAAACCCTAATTGGACAAGAATAAGCTTAGGAAGGACGAAAATGACCTAATTGATCATCCAATGACACAAACACACCTATTGGATGCACAAGATTGGTTAAAAACCCTAATTGGACAAGAATAAGCCTAGGGAGGACGAAAATGACCTAATTGATCATCCAAAGACACAAATGAACTTATTGGATGCACAAGATTTGTTAAAAACCCTAATTGGAAAAGAATAAGCCTAGGGAGGACGAAAATGACCTAATTGATCATCCAATGACACAAACACACCTATTGGATGCACAAGATTGGTTAAAAACCCTAATTGGACAAGAATATGCCTAGGGAGGACGAAAATGACCTAAATATTAATTCAATGACACAAACAAAGTTATTGGATGCACAAGATTGGTTAAAAACCCTAATTGGACAAGAATAAGCCTAGGGAGGACGAAAATGACCTAATTGATCATCAATTGACACAAACACACCTATTGGATGCAAAAGATTGGTTAAAAACCCTAATTGGACAAGAATAAGCCTAGGGAGGACGAAAATGACCTAATTGATCATCCAATGACACAAACACACCTATTGGATGCACAAGATTGGTTAAAAACCCTAATTGGACAAGAATAAGCCTAGGGAGGACGAAAATGACCTAATTGATCATCCAATGACACAAACACACCTATTGGATGCACAAGATTGGTTTAAAACCATAGTTGGACAAGAATATGCCTAGGGAGGACGAAAATAACCTAATTGATCATCCAATGACACAAATGAACTTAATGGATGCACAAGATTGGTTAAAAACCCTAATTGGACAAGAATAAGCCTAGGGAGGACGAAAATGACCTAATTGATCATCCAATGACACAAACACACCTATTGGATGCACAAGATTGGTTAAAAACCCTAATTGGACAAGAATATGCCTAGGGAGGACGAAAATGACCTAATTGATCATCGAATGACACAAACACACCTATTGGATGCAAAAGTTTGGTTAAAAACCCTAATTGGACAAGAATATGCCTAGGGAGGACGAAAATGACCTAATTGTTAATCCAATGACGCAAATGAACTTATTGGATGCACAAGATTGGTTAAAAACCCTAATTGGACAAGAATAAGCCTAGGGAGGACGAAAATGACCTAATTGATCATCCAATGACACAAACACACCTATTGGATGCACAAGATTGGTTAAAAACCCTAATTGTTCAAGAATAAGTCTAGGGAGGACGAAAATGACCTAATTGATCATCCAATGACACAAACACACCTATTGGATGCACAAGATTGGTTAAAAACCCTAATTCGACAAGAATATGCCTAGGGAGGACGAAAATGACCTAAACGTTAATCCAATGAAACAACTCAACTTATTGGATGCACAAGATTGGTTAAAAACCCTAATTGGACAAGAATAAGCCTAGGGAGGACGAAAATGACCTACTTGATCATCCAATGACACAAACACACCTATTGGATACACAAGATTGGTTAAAAACCCTAATTGGACAAGAATATGCCTAGGGAGGACGAAAATGACCTAAATGTTAATCCAATGACACAAATGAACTTATTGGATGCAGAAGATTGGTTAAAAACTATAATTGGACAATAATAAGCCTAGGGAGGACGAAAATGACCTAATTGATCATCCAATGACACAAACACACCTATTGGATGCACAAGATTGGTTAAAAACCCTAATTGGACAAGAATATGCCTAGGGAGGACGAAAATGACCTAATTGATCATCCAATGACACAAACACACCTATTGGATACACAAGATTGGTTAAAAACCCTAATTGGACAAGAATATGTCTAGGGAGGACGAAAATGACCTAAATGTTAATCCAATGACACAAATGAACTTATTGGATGCACAAGATTGGTTAAAAACCCTAATTGGACAAGAATAAGCCTAGGGGGACAAAAATGACCTAAATGTTAATCCAATGAAACAACTCAACTTATTGGATGCACAAGATTGGTTAAAAACCCTAATTGGACAAGAATAAGCCTAGGGAGGACGAAAATGACCTAATTGATCATCCAATGACACAAACACACCTATTGGATGCACAAGATTGGTTAAAAACCCTAATTGGACAAGAATATGCCTAGGGAGGACGGATATGACCAAAATGTTAATCCAATGACACAAAGGAAGTTATTGGATGCACAAGATTGGTTAAAAACCCTAATTGGACAAGAATAAGCCTAGGGAGGACGAAAATGACCTAATTGATCATCCAATGACACAAACACACCTATTGGATGCACAAGATTGGTTAAAAACCCTAATTGGACAAGAATATGCCTAGGGAGGATGAAAATGACCTAAATGTTAATCCAATGACACAAACAAACTTATTGGATGCACAAGATTGGTTAAAAACCCTAATTGGACAAGAATAAGCCTAGGGAGGACGAAAATGACCTAATTGATCATCCAATGACACAAACACACCTATTGGATGCACAAGATTGGTTAAAAACCCTAATTGGACAAGAACATGCCTAGGGAGGATGAAAATGACCTAATTCATCATCCAATGACACTAATGAACTTATTGGATGCACAAGATTGGTTAAAAACCCTAATTGGACAAGAATAAGCCTAGGGAGGACGAAAATGACCTAATTGATCATCCAATGACACAAACACACCTATTGGATGCACAAGATTGGTTAAAAACCCTAATTGGACAAGAATATGCCTACGGAGGACGAATATGACCTAAATGTTAATCCAATAACACAAATGAACTTATTGGATGCACAAGATTGGTTAAAAACCCTAATTGGACAATAATATGCCTAGGGAGGACGAAAATGACGTAAATATTAATTCAATGACACAAACAAACTTATTGGATGCACAAGATTGGTTAAAAACCCTAATTGGACAATAATATGCCTAGGGAGGACGAAAATGAACTAATTGATTATCCAATGACACTAATGAACTTATTGGATGCACAAGATTGGTTAAAAACCCTAATTGGACAAGAATAAGCCTAGGGAGGACGAAAATGACCTAATTGATCATCCAATGACACAAACACACCTATTGGATGCACAAGATTGGTTAAAAACCCTAATTGGACAAGAATATGCCTAGGGATGACGAAAATGACCTAAATATTAATTCAATGAAACAAACAAACTTATTGGATGCACAAGATTGGTTAAAAACCCTAATTGGGCAAGTATATGCCTAGGGAGGACGAAAATGACCTAATTGATCATCCAATGACACAAACACACCTATTGGATGCACAATATTGGTTAAAAACCCTAATTGGACAAGAATAAGCCTAGGGAGGACGAAAATGACCTAATTGATTATCCAATGACACAAACACACCTATTGGATGCACAAGATTGGTTAAAAACCCTAATTGGACAAGAATATGCCAAGGGAGGACGAAAATGACCTAAATGTTAACTCAATGAAACAAACAAACTTATTGGATGCACAAGATTGGTTAAAAACCCTAATTGGACAAGAATAAGCCTAGGGAGGACGAAAATGACCTAATTGATCATCAAATGACACAAACACACCTATTGGATGCACAAGATTGGTTAAAAACCCAAATTGGACAAGAATATGCCTAGGGAGGACGAAAATGACTTAAATATTAATTCAATGAAACAAACAAACTTATTGGATGCACAAGATTGGTTAAAAACCCTAATTGGACAAGAATAAGCCTAGGGAGGACGAAAATGACCTAATTGATCATCCAATGACACAAACACACCTATTGGATGCACAAGATTGGTTAAAAACCCTAATTGGACAAGAATATGCCTAGGGAGGACGAAAATGACCTAAATATTAATTCAATGAAACAAACAAACTTATTGGATGACCAAGATTGGTTAAAAACCCTAATTGGACAAGGATAAGCCTAGGGAGGACGAAAATGACCTAATTGATCAACCAATGACACAAACACACCTATTGGATCCACAAGATTGGTTAAAAACCCTCATTGGACAAGAATATGCCTAGGGAGGACGAAAATGACCTAAATATTAATTCAATGACACAAACAAAGTTATTGGATGCACAAGATTGGTTAAAAACCCTAATTGGACAAGAATAAGCCTACGGAGGACGAAAATGACCTAATTGATCATCCAATGACACAAACACACCTATTGGATGCACAAGATTGGTTAAAAACCCTAATTGGAGAAGAATAAGCCTAGGGAGGACGAAAATGACCTAATTGATCATCCAATGAGACAAACACACCTATTGGAAACACAAGATTGGTTAAAAACCCTAATTGGACAAGAATATGCCTAGGGAGGACGAAAATGACCTAAATGTTAATCCAATGACACAAATGAACTTATTGGATGCGAAAGAGTGGTTAAAAACCCTAATTGGACAAGAATAAGCCTAGGGAGGACGAAAATGACCTAATGGGTCATCCAATGACACAAACACACCTATTGGATGCACAAGATTGGTTAAAAACCCTAATTGGACAAGAATATGCCTAGGGAGGACGAAAATGACCTAAATATTAATTTAATGACACAAACAAAGTTATTGGATGCACAAGATTGGTTAAAAACCCTAATTGGACAAGAATAAGCCTAGGGAGGACGAAAATGACCTAATTGATCATCCAATGACACAAACACACCTATTGGATGCACAAGATTGGTTAAAAACCCTAATTGGACAAGAATATGCCTAGGGAGGACGAAAATGACCTAATTGATCATCCAATGACACAAACACACCTATTGGATGCACAAGATTGGTTAAAAACCCTAATTGGAAAAGAATATGCCTAAGGAGGAAGAAAATGACCTAATTGATCATCCAATGACACAAATGAACTTATTGGATGCACAAGATTAGTTAAAAACCCTAATTGGACAAGAATAAGGCTAGGGAGGACGAAAATAACCTAATTGATCATCCGATGACACAAACACATCTATTGGATGCACAAGATTGGTCTAAAACTCTAATTGGACAAGAATATGCCTAGGGAGGACGAAAATGACCTAAATGTTAATCCAATGACACAAATGAACTTATTGGATGCACAAGATTGGGTAAAAACCCTAATTGGACAAGAATAAGCCTAGGGAGGACGAAAATGACCTAAATGTTAATCCAATGACACAACTCAACTTATTGGATGCACAAGATTGGTTAAAAACCCTAATTGGGCAAGAATAAGCCTAGGGAGGACGAAAATGACCTAATTGATCATCCAATGACACAAACACACCTATTGGATGCACAAGATTGGTTAAAAACCCTAATTGGACAAGAATAAGCCTAGGGAGGACGAAAATGACCTAATTGATCATCCAATGACACAAACACACCTATTGGATGCACAAGATTGGATAAAAACCCTAATTGGACAAGAATATGCCTAGGGAGGACATAAATGACTTAATTGATCATCCAATGACACAAACACACCTACTGGATGCACAAGATTGGTTAAAAACCCTAATTGGACAAGAATATGCCTAGGGAGGACGAAAATGACCTAAATATTAATTCAATGACACAAACAAACTTATCGGATGCACAAGATTGGTTAAAAACCCTAATTGGACAAGAATAGGCCTACGGAGGGCGAAAATGACCTAATTGATCATCCAAAGACACAAACACACCGATTGGATGCACAAGATTGGTTAAAAACCCTAATTGGACAAGAATAAGCCTAGGGAGGACGAAAATGACCTAATTGATCATCCAATGACACAAACACACCTATTGGATGCACAAGATTGGTTAAAAACCCTAATTGGACAAGAATATGCCTAGGGAGGACGAAAATGACCTAAATGTTAATCCAATGACACAAATGAACTTATTGGATGCACAAGATTGGTTAAAAACCCTAACTGGACAAGAATAAGCCTTCGGAGGACGAAAATGACCTAATTGATCATCCAATAACACAAACACACCTATTGGATGCAAAAGACTGGTTAAAAACCCTAATTGGACAAGAATATGCCTAGGAAGGACGAAAATGACCTAATTGAACATCCAATGACACAAACACACCTATTGGATGCACAAGATTGGTTAAAAACCCTAATTGGACAAGAATAAGCCTAGGGAGGACGAAAATGACCTAATTGATCATCAAATGACACAAACACACCTATTGGATGCACAAGATTGGTTAAAAACCCTAATTGGACAAGAATATGCCTAGGGACGACGAAAATGACGTAAATTGATCATCCAATGACACAAACACACCTATTGGATGCACAAGATTGGTTAAAAACCCTAATTGGACAAGAATATGCCTAGGGAGGACGAAAATGACCTAAATGTTAATCCAATGACACAAATGAACTTATTGGATGCACAAGATTGGTTAAAAACCCTAATTGGACAAGAATAAGCCTAGGGAGGACGAAAATGACCTAATTGATCATCCAATGACACAAACACACCTATTGGATGCACAAGATTGGTTAAAAACCCTAATTGGACAAGAATTTGCCTCGGGAGGACGAAAATGACCTAAATGTCAATCCAATGACACAAATGAACTTATTGGATGCACAAGATTGGTTAAAAACCCTAATTGGACAAGAATATGCCTAGGGAGGACGAAAATGACCTAAATATTAATTCAATGACACAAACAAACTTATTGGAAGCATAAGATTGGTTAAAAACCCTAATTGGACAAGAATAAGCCTAGGGAGGACGAAAATGACCTAATTGATCATCCAATGACACAAACACACCTATTGGATGCACAAGATTGGTTAAAAACCCTAATTGGACAAGAATAAGCCTAGGGAGGACGAAAATGACCTAATTGATCATCCAATGACACAAACACACCTATTGGATGCACAAGATCGGTGAAAAACCCTAGTTGGACAAGAATATGCCTAGGGAGGACGAAAATGACCTAATTGATCATTCAATGACACAAATGAACTTATTGGATGCACAAGATTGGTTAAAAACCCTAATTGGACAAGAATAAGCCTAGGGAGGACGAAAATGACCTAATTGATCATCCAATGACACAAACACACCTATTGGATGCACAAGATTGGTTAAAAACCCTAGTTGGACAAGAATATGCCTAGTGAGGACAAAAATGACCTAATTGATCATCCAATGACACAAACAAACTTATTGGATGCACAAGATTGGTTAAAAACCCTAATTGGACAAGAATAAGCCTAGGGAGGACGAAAATTACCTAAATGTTAATCCAATGACACAAATGAACTTATTGGATGGACAAGATTGGTTAAAAACCATAATTGGGCAAGAATATGCGTAGCGAGGACGAAAATGACCTAATTGATCATCGAATGACACAAACACACCTATTGGATGCACAAGATTGGTTAACAACCCTAATTGGACAAGAATAAGCCTAGGGAGGAAGAAAATGACCTAAATGTTAATCCAATGACACAACTCAACTTATTGGATGCACAAGATTGGTTAAAAACCCTAATTGGACAAGAATAAGCCTAGGGAGCACGAAAATGACCCAATTGATCATCCAATGACACAAACACACCTATTGGATGCACCAGATTGGTTAAAAACCTTAATTGGACAAGAATATGCCTAGGGAGGACGAAAATGACCTAAATGTTAATCCAATGACACAAATGAACTTATTGGATGCACAAGATTGGTTAAAAACCCTAATTGGACAAGAATAAGCCTAGGGAGGACAAAAATGACCTAATTGATCATCCAATGACACAAACACACCTATTGGATGCACAAGATTGGTTAAAAACCCTAATTGGACAAGAATATGCCTAGGGAGGACGAAAATGACCTAAATATTAATTCAATCACACAAACAAACTTATCGGATGCACAAGATATGTTAAAAACCCTAATTGGACAAGAATAAGCCTAGGGAGGACGAAAATGACCTAATTGATCATCCAATGAAACCGACACACCTATTGGATGCACAAGATTGGTTAAAAACCCTAATTGGACAAGAATAAGCCTAGGGAGGACGAAAATGACCTAATTGATCATCCAATGACACAAACACACCTATTGGATGCACAAGATTGGTTAAAAACCCTAATTGGACAAGAATATGCCTAGGGAGAATGAAAATGACCTAAATATTAATTCAATGACACAAACAAACTTTTTGGATGCACAAGATTGGTTAAAAACCCTAATTGGACAAGAATAAGCCTAGGGAGGACGAAAATGACCTAATTGATCATCCAATGACACAAACACACCTATTGGATGCACAAGATTGGTTAAAAACCCTAATTGGACAAGAATAAGCCTATGGAGGACGTAAATGACCTAATTGATCATCCAATGACACAAACACACCTATTGGATGCACAAGATTGGTTAAAAACCCTAATTGGACAAGAATATGCCTAGGGAGGACGAAAATGACCTAAATATTAATTTAATGACACAAACAAACTTCTCGGATGCACAAGATTGGTTAAAAACCCTAATTGGACAAGAATAAGCCTAGGGAGGACGAAAATGACCTAATTGATCATCCAATGACACAAACACACCTATTGGATGGACAAGATTGGTCTAAAACTCTAATTGGACAAGAATATGCCTAGGGAGGACGAAAATGACCTAAATGTTAATCCAATGACACAAATGAACTTATTGGATGCACAAGATTGGTTAAAAACCCTAATTGGACAAGAATAAGCCTAGGGAGGACGAAAATGACCTAATTGATCATCCAATGACACAAACACACCTATTGGATGCACAAGATTGGTTAAAAACCCTAATTGGACAAGAATATGCCTAGGGAGGACGAAAATGACCTAAATATTAATTGAATGACACAAACAAACTTGTCGGATGCACAAGATTGGTTAAAAACTCTAAATGGACAAGAATAAGCCTAGGGAGGACGAAAATGACCTAATTGATCATCCAATGACACAAACACACCTATTAGATGCACAAGATTGGTTAAAAACCCTAATTGGACAAGAATAAGCCTAGGGAGGACGAAAATGACCTAATTGATCATCCAATGACACAAACACACCTATTGGATGCACAAGATTGGTTAAAAACCCTAATTGGACAAGAATATGCCTAGGGAGGACGAAAATGACCTAATTGATCATCCAATGACACAAACACACCTATTGGATGCACAAGATCGGTTAAAAACCCTAATTGGACAAGAATATGCCTAGGGAGGTTGAAAATGACCTAAATATTAATTGAATGACACAAACAAACTTGTCGGATGCACAAGATTGGTTAAAAACCCTAAATGGACAAGAATAAGCCTAGGGAGGACGAAAATGACCTAATTGATCATCCAATGACACAAACACACCTATTAGATGCACAAGATTGGTTAAAAACCCTAATTGGACAAGAATAAGCCTAGGGAGGACGAAAATGACCTAATTGATCTTCCAATGACACAAACACACCTATTGGATGCACAAGATTGGTTAAAAACCCTAATTGGACAAGAATATTCCTAGGGAGGACGAAAATAACCTAATTGATCATCCAATGACACAAACACACCTATTGGATGCACAAGATTAGTTAAAAACCCTAATTGGACAAGAATATGCCTAGGGAGGACGAAAATGACCTAAATGTTAATCCAATGACACAAATGAACTTATTGGATGAACAAGATTGGTTAAAAACCCTAATTTGACAAGAATATGCCTAGGGAGGACGAAAATGACATTATTTATCATCCAATGACACAAACAAACCTATTGGATGCACAAGATTGATTAAAAACCCTAATTGGACAAGAATAAGCCTAGGGAGGACGAAAATGACCTAATTGATCATCCAATGACACAAACACACCTATTGGATGCACAAGATTGGTTAAAAACCCTAATTGGACAAGAATATGCCTAGGGAGGACGAAAATGACCTAATTGATCATCCAATGACACAAACACACCTATTGGATGCACAAGATCGGTTAAAAACCCTAATTGGACAAGAAAAAGCCTAGGGAGGACGAAAATGACCTAATTGATCATCCAATGACACAAATGAACTTATTGGATGCACAAGATTAGTTAAAAACCCTAATTGGACAAGAATAAGCCTAGGAAGGACGAAAATAACCTAATTGATCATCCAATGACACAAACACACCTATTGGATGCACAAGATTGGTCTAAAACTCTAATTGGACAAGGATATGCCTAGGGAGGACGATAATGACCTAAATGTTAATCCAATGACACAAATGAACTTATTGGATGCACAAGATTGGTTAAAAACCCTAATTGGACAAGAATAAGCCTAGGGAGGACGAAAATGACCTAATTGATCATCCAATGACACAAACACACCTATTGGATGCACAAGATTGGTTAAAAACCCTAATTGGACAAGAATAAGCCTAGGGAGGACGAAAATAACCTAATTGATCATCCAATGACACAAACACACCTATTGGATGCACAAGATTGGTTAAAAACCCTAATTTGACTAGAATAAGCCTAGGGAGGACGAAAATGACCTAATTGATCATCCATTGCCACAAACACACCTAATGGATGCAAAAGATTGGTTAAAAACCCTAATTGGACAAGAATAAGCCTAGGGAGGACGAAAATGACCTAAATGTTAATCCAATGACACAACTCAACTTATTGGATGCACAAGATTGGTTAAAAACCCTAATTGGACAAGAATAAGCCTATGGAGGACGAAAATGACCTAATTGATCTTCCAATGACACAAACACACCTATTGGATGCACAAGATTGGTTAAAAACCCTAATTGGACAAGAATATGCCTAGGGAGAACGAAAATGACCTAAATGTTAATCCAATGATACAACTCAACTTATTGGATGCACAAGATTGGTTAAAAACCCTAATTGGACAAGAATAAGCCTAGGGAGGACGAAAATGACCTAATTGATCATCCAATGACACAAACACACCTATTGGATGCACAAGATTGGTTAAAAATCCTAATTGGGAAAGAATAAGCTTAGGGAGGACGAAAATGACCTAATTGATCATCCAATGACACAAATGAACTTATTGGATGCACAAGATTGGTTAAAAACCCTAATTGGACAAGAATATGCCTAGGGAGGACGAAAATGACCTAATTGATCATCCAATGACACAAACACACCTATTGGATGCACAAGATTGGTTAAAAACCCTAATTGGACAAGAATATGCCTAGGGAGAACGAAAATGACCTAAATGTTAATCCAATGATACAACTCAACTTATTGGATGCACAAGATTGGTTAAAAACCCTAATTGGACAAGAATAAGCCTAGGGAGGACGAAAATGACCTAATTGATCATCCAATGACACAAACACACCTATTGGATGCACAAGATTGGTTAAAAACACTTATTGGACAAGAATATGCCTAAGGAGGAAGAAAATGACCTAAATATTAATTCAATGACACAAACAAAGTTATTGGATGCACAAGATTGGTTAAAATCCCTAATTTGACAAGAATAAGCCTAGGGATGACGAAAATGACCTAATTGATCATCCAATGACACAAACACACCTATTGGATGCACAAGATTGGTTAAAAACCCTAATTGGACAAGAATATGCCTAGGGAGGACGAAAATGACCTAAATAATAATTCAATGAAACAAACAAACTTATTGGATGCACAAGATTGGTTAAAAACCCTAATTGGACAAGAATAAGCCTAGGGAGGACGAAAATGACCTAATTGATCATCAAATGACACAAACACACCTATTGGATGCACAAGATTGGTTAAAAACCCTAATTGGACAAGAATATGCCTAGGGAGGACGAAAATGTCCTAAATATAAATTCAATGACACAAACAAAGTTATTGGATGCACAAGATTGGTTAAAATCCCTAATTGGACAAGAATAAGCCTAGGGAGGACGAAAATGACCTAATTGATCATCCAATGACACAAACACACCTATTGGATGCACAAGATTGGTTAAAAACCCTAATTGGACAAGAATAAGCCTAGGGAGGACGAAAATGACCTAATTGATCATCCAATGACACAAACACACCTATTGGATACACAAGATTGGTGAAAAACCCTAATTGGACCAGAATATGCCTAGGGAGGACGAAAATGACCTAAATGTTAATCCAATGATACAAATGAACTTATTGGATGCACAAGATTGGTTAAAAACCCTAATTGGACAAGAATAAGCCTAGGGGGGACGAAAATGACCTAAATGTTAATCCAATGAAGCAACTCAACTTATTGGATGCACAAGATTGGTTAAAAACCCTAATTGGACAAGAATAAGCCTAGGGAGGACGAAAATGACCTAATTGATCATCCAATGTCACAAACACACCTATTGGAAGCACAAGATTGGTTAAAAACCCAAATTGGACAAGAATATGCCTAGGGAGGACGAAAATGACTTAAATATTAATTGAATGAAACAAACAAACTTATTGGATGCACAAGATTGGTTAAAAACCCTAATTGGACAAGAATAAGCCTAGGGAGGACGAAAATGACCTAATTGATCATCCAATGACACAAACACACCTATTGGATGCACAAGATTGGTTAAAAACCCTAATTGGAAAAGAATAAGCCTAGGGAGGACAAAAATGACCTAATTGATCATCCAATGACACAAACACAACTATTGGATACACAAGATTGGTTAAAAACCCTAATTGGACAAGAATATGCCTAGGGAGGACGAAAATAACCTAAATGTTAATCCAATGACACAACTCAACTTATTGGATGCACAAGATTGGTTAAAAACCCTAATTGGACAAGAATAAGCCTAGGGAGGACGAAAATGACCTAATTGATCATCCAATGACACAAACACACCTATTGGATGCACAAGATTGGTTAAAAACCCTAATTGGACAAGAATAAGCCTAGGGCGGACGAAAATAATCTAATTGATCATCCATTGCCACAAACACACCTATTGGATGCACAAGATTGGTTAAAAACCCTAATTGGACAAGAATATGCCTAGGGAGGACGAAAATGACCTAATTGATCATCCAATGACACAAACACACCTATTGGATGCACAAGATTGGTTAAAAACCCTAATTGGACAAGAATATGCCTAGGGAGGACGAAAATGACCTAATTGATCATCCAATGACACAAACACACCTATTGGATGCACAAGATTGGTTAAAAACCCTAATTGGACAAGAATATGCCTAGGGAGGACGAAAATGACCTAAATATTAATTCAATGAAACAAACAAACTTATTGGATGCACAAGATTGGTTAAAAACCCTAGTGGACAAGAATAAGCCTCGGGAGGACGAAAATGACCTAATTGATCATCCAATGACACAAACACACCTATTGGATGCACAAGATTGGTTAAAAACCCTAATTGGACAAGAATAAGCCTAGGGAGGACGAAAATGACCTAATTGATCATCCAATGACACAAACACACCTATTGGATGCACAAGATTGGTTAAAAACCCTAATTGGACAAGAATAAGCCTAGGGAGGACGAAAATGACCTAATTGATCATCCAATGACACAAACACATCTATTGGAAGCACAAGATTGGTTAGAAACCCTAGTTGGACAAGAATATGCCTAGGGAGGACGAAAATGACCTAATTGATCATCCAATGACACAAATGAACTTATTGGATGCACAAGATTGCTTAAAAACCCTAATTGGACAAAAATAAGCATAGAAAGGACGAAAATGACCTAATTGATCATCCAATGACACAAACACACCTATTGGATGCACAAGATTGGTTAAAAACCCTAATTGGACAAGAATAAGCCTAGGGAGGACGAAAATGACCTAATTGATCATCCAATGACACAAACACACCTATTGGATGCACAAGATTGGTTAAAAACCCTAATTGGACAAGAATAAGCCTAGGGAGGACGAAAATGACCTAATTGATCATCCAATGACACAAACACACCTATTGGATGCACAAGATTGGTTAAAAACCCTAATTGGACAAGAATAAGCCTAGGGAGGACGAAAATGACCTAATTGATCATCCAATGACACAAACACACCTATTGGATGCACAAGATTGGTTTAAAACCCTAGTTGATCAAGAATATGCCTAGGAAGGACGAAAATGACCTAATTGATCATCCAATGACACAAATGAACTTATTGGATGCACAAGATTGGTTAAAAACCCTAATTGGACAAGAATAAGCCTAGGGAGGACGAAAATGACCTAATTGATCATCCAATGACACAAACACACCTATTGGATGCACAAGATTGGTTAAAAACCCTAATTGGACAAGAATAAGCCTAGGGAGGACGAAAATGACCTAATTGATCATCCAATGACACAAACACACCTATTGGATGCACAAGATTGGTTAAAAACCCTAATTGGACAAGAAAAAGACTAGAGAGGACGAAAATGACCTAATTGATCATCCAATGACACAAACACACTTATTGGATGCACAAGATTGGTTTAAAACCCTAGTTGGACAAGAATATGCCTAGGGAGGACGAAAATGACCTAATTGATCATCCAATGACACAAACACACTTATTGGATGCACAAGATTGGTTAAAAACCCTAATTGGACAAGAATAAGCCTAGGGAGGACGAAAATGACCTAAATATTAATTCAATGACACAAACAAAGTTATTGGATGCACAAGATTGGTTAAAAACCCTAATTTGACAAGAATAAGTCTATGGAGGACGAAAATGACCTAATTGATCATCCAATGACACAAACACACCTATTGGAGGCACAAGATTGGTTAAAAACCCTAATTGGACAAGAATAAGCCTAGGGAGGACGAAAATGCCCTAATTAATCATCCAATGACACAAACACACCTATTGGATGCACAAGATCGGTTAAAAACCTTAATTGGACAAGAATAAGCCTAGGGAGGACGAAAATGACCTAATTGATCATTCAATGACACAAATGAACTTATTGGATGCACAAGATTTGTTAAAAACCCTAATTGGACAAGAATAAGCTTAGTGAGGACGACAATGACCTAATTGATCATCCAATGACACAAACACACCTATTGGATGCACAAGATTGGTTGAAAACCCTAATTGGACAAGAATATGCCTAGGGAGGACGAAAATGACCTAAATATTAATTCAATGACACAAACAAAGTTATTGGATGCACAAGATTGGTTAAAAATCCTAATTTGACAAGAACAAGTCTAGGGAGGACGAAAATGACCTAATTGATCATCCAATGACACAAACACACCTATTGGATGCACAAGATTGGTTAAAAACCCTAATTGGACAAGAATAAGCCTAGGGAGGACGAAAATGACCTAATTGATCATCCAATGACACAAACACACCTATTGGATGCACAAGATTGGTTAAAAACCCTAATTGGACAAGAATAAGCCTAGGGAGGACAACAATGACCTAATTGATCATCCAATGACACAAACACACCTATTGGATGCACAAGAATGGTTAAAAACCCTAATTGGACAAGAATAAGCCTAGGGAGGACGAAAATGACCTAATTGATCATCCAATGACACAAACACACCTATTGGATGCACAAGATTGGTTAAAAACCCTAATTGGACAAGAATAAGCCTAGGGAGGACGAAAATGACCTAATTGATCATCCAATGACACAAACACACCTATTGGATGCACAAGATTGGTTAAAAACCCTAATTGGACAAGAATATGCCTAGGGAGGACGAAAATGACCTAAATGTTAATCCAATGACACAACTCAACCTATTGGATGCACAAGATTGGTTAAAAACCCTAATTGGACAAGAATAAGCCTAGGGAGGACGATAAATGACCTAATTGATCATCCAATGACACAAACACACCTATTGGATGCACAAGATTGGTTAAAAACCCTAATTGGACAAGAATAAGCCTAGGGAGGACGAAAATGACCTAATTGATCATCCAATGACACAAACACACCTATTGGATGCACAAGATTGGTTAAAAACCCTAATTGGACAAGAATAAGCCTAGGGAGGACGAAAATGACCTAATTGATCATCCATTGCCACAAACACACCTATGGGATGCACAAGATTGGTTAAAAACCCTAATTGGACAAGAATATGCCTTGGGAGGACGAAAATGACCTAATTGGTCATCCAATGACACAAACACACCTATTGGATGCAAAAGATTGGTTAAAAACCCTAATTGGACAAGAATAAGCCTAGGGAGGACGAAAATGACCTAATTGATCATCCAATGACACAAACACACCTATTGGATGCACAAGATTGGTTAAAAACCCTAATTGGACAAGAATAAGCCTAGGGAGGACGAAAATGACCTAATTGATCATCCAATGACACAAACACACCTATTGGATGCACAAGATTGGTTAAAAACCCTAGTTGGACAAGAACATGCCTAGGGAGGAGGAAAATGACGTAATTGATCATCCAATGACACTAATGAACTTATTTGATGCACAAGATTGGTTAAAAACCCATATTGGACAAGAATAAACCTAGGGAGGACGAAAATGACCTAATTGATCATCCAATGACACAAACACACCTATTGGATGCACAAGATTGGTTAAAAACCCTAATTGGACAAGAATAAGCCTAGGGAGGACGAAAATGACCTAATTGATCATCCAATGACACAAACACACCTATTGGATGCACAAGATTGGTTAAAAACCCTAATTGGACAAGAATAAGTCTAGGGAGGACGATAATGACCTAATTGATCATCCAATGACACAAACACACCTTTTGGATGCACAAGATTGGTTAAAAACCCTAATTGGACAAGAATAAGCCTAGGGAGGACGAAAATGACCTAATTGATCATCCAATGACACAAACACACCTATTGGATGCACAAGATTGGTTAAAAACCCTAATTGGACAAGAATAAGCCTAGGGAGGACGAAAATGACCTAATTGATCATCCAATGACACAAACACACCTATTGGATACACAAGATTGGTTAAAAACCCTATTTGGACAAGAATATGCCTAGGGAGGACGAAAATGACCTAAATGTTAATCCAATGACACAAATGAAATTATTGGATGCACAAGATTGGTTAAAAACCCTAATTGGACAAGAATAAGCATAGGGAGGACGAAAATGACCTAAATGTTAATCCAATGAAACAACTCAACTTATTGGATGCACAAGATTGGTTAAAAACACTAATTGGACAACAATAAGCCTAGGGAGGACGAAAATGACCTAATTGATCATCCAATGACACAAACACACCTATTGGATGCACAAGATTTGTTAAAAACCCTAATTGGACAAGAATAAGCCTAGGGAGGACGAAAATGACCTAAATTGATCATCCAATGACACAAACACACCTATTGGATGCACAAGATTGGTTAAAAACCCTAATTGGAAGAGAATATGCCTAGGGAGGACGAAAATGACCTAAATGTTAATCCAATGACACAAATGAACTTATTGGATGGACAAGATTGGTTAAAAACCCTAATTGGACAAGCATAAGCCTATGGAGGATCAAAGTGACCTAATTGATCATCCAATGAGATAAACACACCTATTGGATGCACAAGATTGGTTAAAAACCCTAATTGGACAAGAATAAGCCTAGGGAGGACGAAAATGACCTAATTGATCATCCAATGACACAAACACACCTATTGGATGCACAAGATTGGTTAAAAACCTTAATTGGACAAGAATAAGCCTAGGGAGGATGAAAATGACCTAAATGTTAATCCAATGACACAACTCAACTTATTGGATGCACAAGATTGGTTAAAAACCCTAATTGGACAAGAATATGCCTAGGGAGGACGAAAATGACCTAATTGATCATCCAATGACATAAACACACCTATTGGATGCACAAGATTGGTTAAAAACCCTAATTGGACAAGAATAAGCCTAGGGAGGACGGAAATGGCCTAAATGTTAATCCAATGACACAACCCAACTTATTGGATACACAAGATTGGTTAAAAACCCTAATTGGACAAGAATAAGCCTAGGGAGGACGAAAATGACCTAATTGATCATCCAATGACACAAACACACCTATTGGATGCACAAGATTGGTTAAAAACCCTAATTGGACAAGAATAAGCCTAGGGAGGACGAAAATGACCTAATTGATCTTTCAATGACACAAACACACCTATTGGATGCACAAGATTGGTTAAAAACCCTAATTGGACAAGAATATGCCTAGGGAGGACGAAAATGACCTAAATGTTAATCCAATGACACAAATGAACTTATTGGATGCACAAGATTGGTTAAAAACCCTAATTTGACAAGAATAAGCCTAGGGAGGACGAAAATGACCCAATTGATCATCCAATGACACAAACACACCTATTGGATGCACAAGATTGGTTAAAAACCCTAATTGGACAAGAATAAGCCTAGGGAGGACGAAAATAACCTAATTGATCATCCAATGACACAAACACACCTATTGGATGCACAAGATTGGTTTAAAACCCTAGATGGACAAGAATATGCCTAAGGAGGACGAAAAGGACCTAATTGATCATCCAATGACACAAATGAACTTATTGCATGCACAAGATTGGTTAAAAACCCTAATTGGCCAATAATAAGCCTAGGGAGGACGAAAATGACCTAATTGATCATCCAATGACACAAACACACCTATTGGATGCACAAGATTGGTTAAAAACCCTAATTGGACAAGAATAAGCCTAGGGAGGACGAAAATGACCTAATTGATCATCCAATGACACAAACACACCTATTGGATGCACAAGATTGGTTAAAAACCCTAATTGGACAAGAATATGCCTAGGGAGGACGAAAATGACCTAAATATTAATTCAATGACACAAACAAAGTTATTGGATGCACAAGATTGGTTAAAAACCCTAATTGGATAAGAATAAGCCGAGGGAGGACGTAAATGACCTAATTGATCATCCAATGACACAAACACACCTATTGGATGCACAAGATTGGTTAAAAATCCGAATTGGACAAGAATATGCCTAGGGAGGACGAAAATGACCTAAATATTAATTCAATGACACAAATAAACTTATCGGATGCACAAGATTGGTTAAAAACCCTAATTCGACAAGAATAAGCCTAGGGAGGACGAAAATGACCTAATTGATCATCCAATGACACAAACACACCTATTGGATGCACAAGATTGGTTAAAAACCCTAATTGGAAAAGAATATGCCTAGGGAGGACGAAAATGACCTAAATATTAATTCAATGACATAAACAAACTTGTTGGATGCACAAGATTGGATAAAAACTCTAATTGGACAAGAATAAGCCTAGGGAGGACGAAAATGACCTAATTGATCATCCAATGACACAAACACACCTATTGGATGCACAAGATTGGTTAAAAACCCTAATTGGACAAGAATAAGCCTAGGGAGGACGAAAATGACCTAATTGATCATCCAATGACACAAACACACCTATTGGATGCACAAGATTGGTTAAAAACCCTAGTTGGACAAGAATATGCCTAGGGAGGACGAAAATGACCTAAATGTTAATCCAATGACACAAATGAACTTATTGGATGCACAAGATTGGTTAAAAACCCTAATGGGACAAGAATAAGCCTAGGAAGGACGAAAATGACCTAATTGATCATCCAATGACACAAACACACCTATTGGATGCACAAGATTGGTTAAAAACCCTAATTGGACAAGAATAAGCCTAGGGAGGACGAAAATGACCTAATTGATCATCCAATGACACAAACACACCTATTGGATGCACAAGATTGGTTAAAAACCCTAATTGGACAAGAATATGCCTAGGGAGGACGAAAATGACCTAAATATTAATTCAATGACACAAACAAAGTTATTGGATGCACAAGATTGGTTAAAAACCCTAATTGGACATGAGTAAGCCTAGGGAGGACGAAAATGACCTAATTGATCATCCAATGACACAAACACGACTATTGGATGCACAAGATTGGTTAAAAACCCTAATTGGACAAGAATATGCCTAGGGAGGACGAAAATGACCTAAATATTAATTCAATGACACAAACAAACTTGTTGGATCCACAAGATTGGTTAAAAACCCTAATTGGACAAGAATAAGCCTAGGGAGGACGAAAATGACCTAATTGATCATCCAATGACACAAACACACCTATTGGATGCACAAGATTGGATAAAAACCCTAATTGGACAAGAATATGCCTAGGGAGGACGAAAATGACCTAAATGTTAATCCAATGAGACAAATGAACTTATTGGATGCACAAGATTGGTTAAAAACCCTAATTGGACAAGAATAAGCCTAGGGAGGACGAAAATGACCTAATTGATCATCCAATGACACAAACACACCTATTGGATGCACAAGTTTGGTTAAAAACCCTAATTGGACAAGAATAAGCGTAGAAAGGAAGAAAATGACCTAATTGATAATCCAATGACACAAACACACCTATTGGATGCACAAGATTGGTTAAAAACCCTAGTTGGATAAGAATATGCATAGGGAGGACGAAAATGACCTAATTGATCATCCAATGACACAAATGAACTTATTGGATGCACAAGTTTGGTTAAAAACCCTAATTGGACAAGAACAAGCATAGAAAGGACGAAAATGACCTAATTGATCATCCAATGACACAAACACACCTATTGGATGCACAAGATTGGTTAAAAACCCTAATTGGACAAGAATATGCCTAGGGAGGACGAAAATGACCTAAATGTTAATCCAATGACACAAATGAACTTATTGGATGCACAAGATTGGTTAAAAACCCTAATTGGACAAGAATAAGCCTAGGAATGACGAAAATGACCTAATTGATCATCCAATGACACAAACACACCTAATGGATGCACAAGATTGGTTAAAAAACCCTAATTGGACAAGAATATGCCTAGGGAGGACGAAAAATGACCTAAATGTTAATCCAAAGACACAAATGAACTTATTGGATGCACAAGATTGGTTAAAAACCCTAATTGGACAAGAATAAGCATAGGGAGGGCGAAAACGACCTAATTGATCATCCAATGACACAAACACACCTATTGGATGCACAAGATTGGTTAAAAACCCTAATTGGACAAGAATATGCCTAGGGAGGACGAAAATGACCTAAATATTAATTCAATGACACAAACAAAGTTATTGGATGCACAAGATTGGTTAAAAACCCTAATTGGACAAGAATAAGCCTAGGGAGCACGAAAATGACCTAATTGATCATCCAATGACACAAACACACCTATTGGATGCAAAAGATTGGTTAAAAACCCTAATTGGACAAGATGATGCCTAGGGAGGACGAAAATGACCTAAATATTAATTCAATGACACAAACAAACTTATTGGATGCACAACTCAACTTATTGATCATCCAATGACACAAACACACCTATTGGATGCAAAAGTTTGGTTAAAAACCCTAATTGGACAAGAATATGCCTAGGGAGGACGAAAATGACCTAAATATTAATTCAATGACACAAACAAAGTTATTGGATGCACAAGATTGGTTAAAAACCCTAATTGGACAAGAATAAGCCTAGGGAGGACGAAAATGACCTAATTGATCATCCAATGACACAAACACACCTATTGGATGCAAAAGATTGGTTAAAAACCCTAATTGGACAAGATGATGCCTAGAGAGGACGAAAATGACCTAAATATGAATTCAATGACACAAACAAACTTATTGGATGCACAAGATTGGTTAAAAACCCTAATTGGAGAAGAATATGCCTAGGGAGGACGAAAATGACCTAAATATTAATTCAATGACACAAACAAATTTATTGGATGCACAAGATTGGTTAAAAACCTTAATTGGACAAGAATAAGCCTAGGGAGGACAAAAATGACCTAATTGATCATCCAATGACACAAATGAACTTATTGGATGCACAAGATTGGTTAAAAACCCTAATTGGACAAGAATAAGCCTAGGGAGGACGAAAATGACCTAATTGATCATCCAATGACACAAACACACCTATTGGATGCACAAGATTGGTTAAAAACCCTAATTGGACAAGAATAAGCCTAGGGAGGACGAAAATGACCTAATTGATCATCCAATGACACAAACACACCTATTGGATGCACAAGATTGGTTAAAAACCCTAATTGGACAAGAATATGCCTAGGGAGGACGAAAATAACATAAATGTTAATCCAATGACACAAATGAACTTATTGGATGCACAAGATTGGTTAAAAACCCTAATTGGACAAGAATAAGCCTAGGGAGGACGAAAATGACCTAATTGATCATCCAATGACACAAACACACCTATTGGATGCACAAGATTGGTTAAAAACCCTAATTGGACAAGAATAAGCCTAGGGAGGACGAAAATGACCTCATTGATCATCCAATGACACAAACACACCTATTGGATGCAAAAGATTGGTTAAAAACCCTAATTGGACAAGAATAAGCCTAGGGAGAACGAAAATGACCTAAATGTTAATCCAATGACACAACTCAACTTATTGGATGCACAAGATTGGTAAAAAACCCTAATTGGACAAGAATAAGCCTAGGGAGGACGAAAATGACCTAATTGATCATCCAATGACACAAACACACCTATTGGATGCACAAGATTGGTTAAAAACCCTAATTGGACAAGAATAAGCCTAGGGAGGACAAAATGACCTAATTGATCATCCAATGACACAAACACACCTATTGGATGCACAAGATTGGTTAAAAACCCTAATTGGGCAAGAATATGCTTAGGGAGGACGAAAATGACCTAAATGTTAATCCAATGACACAAATGAACTTATTGGAGGCACAAGATTGGTTAGAAACCCTAATTGGACAAGAATAAGCCTAGGGAGGACGAAAATTACCTAAATGTGAATCCAATGACACAACTCAACTTATTGGATGCACAAGATTGGTAAAAAACCCTAATTGGACAAGAATAAGCCTAGGGAGGACGAAAATGACCTAATTGATCATCCAATGACACAAACACACCTATTGGATGCACAAGATTGGTTAAAAACCCTAATTGGACAAGAATAAGCCTAGGGAGGACGAAAATGACCTAATTGATCATCCAATGACACAAACACACCTATTAGATGCACAAGATTGGTTAAAAACCCTAATTGGACAAGAATAAGCCTAGGGAGGACGAAAATGACTTAATTGATCATCCAATGACACAAACACACCTATTGGATGCACAAGATTGGTTAAAAATTCTAATTGGACAAGAATATGCCTAGGGAGGACGAAAATAACCTAATTGATCATCCAATGACACAAAAACACCTATTGGATGAACAAGATTCGTTAAAAACCCTAATTGGACAAGAATATGCCTTGGGAGGACGAAAATGGCCTAATTGATCATCCAATGACACAAACACACCTATTGGATGCACAAGATTGGTTAAAAACCCTAATTGGACAAGAATAAGCCTAGGGAGGACGAAAATGACCTAATTGATCATCCAATGACACAAACACACCTATTGGATGCACAAGATTGGTTAAAAACCCTAATTGGACAAGAATATGCCTAGGGAGGACGAAAATGACCTAAATATTAATTCAATGACACAAACAAAGTTATTGGATGCACAAGATTGGTTAAAAACCCTAATTGGACAAGAATAAGCCTAGGGAGGACGAAAATTACCTAATTGATCATCCAATGACACAAACACACCTATTGGATGCACAAGATTGGTTAAAAACCCTAATTGGAGAAGAAGAAGCCTAGGGAGGACAAAAATGACCTAATTGATCATCCAATGAAACAAACACACCTATTGGAAACACAAGATTGGTTAAAAACCCTAATTGGACAAGAATATGCCTAGGGAGGACGAAAATGACCTAAATGTTAATCCAATGACACAAATGAACTTATTGGATGCACAAGATTGGTTAAAAACCCTAATTGGACAAGAATAAGCCTAGGGAGGACGAAAATGACCTAATTGATCATCAAATGACACAAACACACCTATTGGATGCACAAGATTGGTTAAAAACCCTAATTGGACAAGAATAAGCCTACGGAGGACGAAAATGACCTAAATGTTAATCCAATGAAACAAACAAACTTATTGGATGCACAAGATTGGTTAAAAACCCTAATTGGACAAGAATAAGCCTAGGGAAGACGAAAATGACCTAATTGATCATCAAATCACACAAACACACCTATTGGATGCACAAGATTGGTTAAAAACCCTAATGGGACAAGAATATGCTGAGGGAGGACGAAAATGACCAAAATATTAATTCAATGAAACAAACAAACTTATTGGATGCACAAGATTGGTTAAAAACACTAATTGGACAAGAATAAGCATAGGGAGGACGAAAATGACCTAAATGTTAATCCATTGAAACAACTCAACTTAGTGGATGCACAAGATTGGTTAAAAACCCTAATTAGACAAGAATATGCCTAGGGAGGACGAAAATGACATAAATATTAATTAAATGACACAAACAAAGTTATTGGATGCACAAGATTGGTTAAAAACCCTAATTGGACAAGAATAAGCCTAGGGAGGACGAAAATGACCTAATTGATCATCCAATGACACAAACACACCTATTGGATGCACAAGATTGGTTAAAAACCCTAATTGGACAAGAATAAGCCTAGGGAGGACGAAAATGACCTAATTGATCATCAAATGACACAAACACACCTATTGGATACACAAGATTGGTTAAAAACCCTAATTGGACAAGAATACGCCTAGGGAGGACGAAAATGACCTAAATGTTAATTCAATGACACAAATGAACTTATTGGATGCACAAGATAGGTTAAAAACCCTAATTGGACAAGAATAAGCCTAGGGGGGACGAAAATGACATAAATGTTAATCCAATGAAACAACTCAACTTATTGGATGCACAAGATTGGTTAAAAACCCTAATTGGACAAGAATAAGCCTAGGGAGGACGAAAATGACCTAATTGATCATCCAATGACACAAACACACCTATTGGATGCACAAGATTGGTTAAAAACCCTAATTGGACAAGAATATGCCTAGGGAGGACGAAAATGACCTAAATATTAATTCAATGACACAAACAAAGTTATTGGATGCACAAGATTGATTAAAAACCCTAATTTGACAAGAATAAGTCTAGGTAGGACGAAAATGACCTAATTGATCATCCAATGACACAAACACACCTATTGGATGCACAAGATTGGTTAAAAACCCTAATTGGACATGAATAAGCCTAGGGACGACGAAAACGACCTAATTGATCATCCATTGACACAAACACACCTATTGGATGAACAAGATTGGTTAAAAACCCTAATTGGACAAGAATAAGCCTAGGGAGGACGAAAATGACCTAATTGATCATCCAATGACACAAACACACCTATTGGATGCACAAGATTGGTTAAAAACCCTAATTGGACAAGAATATGCCTAGGGAGGACGAAAATGACCTAAATATTAATTCAATGACACAAACAAAGTTATTGGATGCACAAGATTGGTTAAAAACCCTAATTGGACAAGAATATGTCTAAGGAGGACGAAAATGACCTAAATGTTAATCCAATGACACAAATGAACTTATGGGATGCACAACATTGGTTAAAAACCCTAATTGGACAAGAGTAAGCCTAGGAACGACGAAAATAACCTAATTGATCATCCAATGACACAAATACACCTATTGGATGCACAAGATTGGTTAAAAACCCTAATTGGACAAGAATATGCCTAGGGAGGACGAAAATGACCTAATTGATCATCCAATGACACAAATGAACTTATTGGATGCACAAGATTTGTTAAAAACCCTAATTGGACAAGAATAAGCCTAGGGAGGACGAAAATGACCTAATTGATCATCCAATGACACAAACACACCTATTGGATGCACAAGATTGGTTAAAAACCCTAATTGGACAAGAATATGCCTAGGGAGGACGAAAATGACCTAAATATTAATTCAATGACACAAGCAAAGTTATTGGATGCACAAGATTGGTTAAAAACCCTAATTTGACAAGAATAAGCCTAGGGAGGACGAAAATGACCTAATTGATCATCCAATGACACAAACACACCTATTGGATGCACAAGATTGGTTAAAAACCCTAATTGAACAAGAATATGCCTAGGGAGGACGAAAATGACCTAAATATTAATTCAATGACACAATCAAAGTTATTGGATGCACAAGATTGGTTAAAAACCCTAATTGGACAAGAATAAGCCTAGGGAGGACGAAAATGACTTAATTGATCATCCAATGACACAAACACACCTATTGGATGCACAAGATTGGTTAAAAACCCTAATTGGACAAGAATATGCCTAGGGAGGACAAAAATGACCTAAATTTTAATCCAATGACACAAATGAACTTATTAGATGTACAAGATTGGTTAAAAACCCTAATTGGACAAGAATAAGCCTAGGGAGGACGAAAATGACCTAATTGATCATCCAATGACACAAACACACCTATTGGATGCACAAGATTGGTTAAAAACCCTAATTGGACAAGAATATGCCTAGGGAGGACGAAAATGACCTAATTGATCATCCAATGACACAAACACACCTATTGGATGCACAAGATCGGTTAAAAACCCTAATTGGACAAGAATAAGCCTAGGGAGGACGAAAGTGACCTAATTGATCATCCAATGACACAAACACACCTATTCGATGCACAAGATTGGTTAAAAACCCTAATTGGACAAGAATATGCCTAGGGAGGACGAAAATGACCTAATTGATCATCCAATGACACAAATGAACTTATTGGATGCACAAGATTAGTTAAAAACCCTAATAGGACAAGAATAAGCCTAGGGAGGACGAAAATAACCTAATTGATCAGCCAATGACACAAACACACCTATTGGATGCACAAGATTGGTCTAAAACTCTAATTGGACAAGAATATGCCTAGGGAGGACGAAAATGACCTAAATGTTAATCCAATGACACAAATGAACGTATTGGATGCACAAGATTAGTTAAAAACCCTAATTGGACAGGAATAAGCCTAGGGAGGACGAAAATAACCTAATTGATCATCCAATGACACAAACACACCTATTGGATGCACAAGATTGGTTAAAAACCCTAATTAGACAAGAATATGCCTAGGGAGGACGAAAATGACATAATGTTAATCCAATGACACAAATGAACTTATTGGATGCACAAGATTGGTTAAAAACCATAATTGGACAAGAATAAGCCTAGGGAGGACGAAAATGACCTAATTGATCATCCAATGACACAAACACACCTATTGGATGCACAAGATTGGTTAAAAACCCTAATTGGACAAGAATATGCCTAGGGAGGACGAAAATGACCTAATTGATCATCCAATGACACAAATGAACTTATTGGATGCACAAGATTAGTTAAAAACCCTAATTGGACAAGAATAAGCTTTGGGAGGACGAAAATTACCTAATTGATCATCCAATGACACAAACACACCTATTGGATGCACAAGATTGGTCTAAAACTCTAAATGAGCAAGAATATGCCTAGGGAGGACGAAAATGACCAAAATGTTAATCCAATGACACAAATGAACGTATTGGATGCACAAGATTGGTTAAAAACCCTAATTGGACAAGAATAAGCCTAGGGAGGACGAAAATGACCTAATTGATCATCCAATGACACAAACACACCTATTGGATGCACAAGATTGGTTAAAAACCCTAATTGGACAAGAATATGCCTAGGGAGGACGAAAATGACCTAATTGATCATCCAATGACACAAACACATTATTGGATGCACAAGATTGGTTAAAAACCCTAATTGGACAAGAATTAGCCTAGGGAGGACGAAAATGACCTAATTGATCATCCAATGACACAAACACACCTATTGGATGCACAAGATTGGTTAAAAACCCTAGTTGGACAAGAATATGCCTAGGGAGGACGAAAATGACCTAATTAATCATCCAATGACACAAATGAACTTATTGGATGCACAAGATTGGTAAAAAATTCTAATTGGACAAGAATAAGCCTAGGGAGGACGAAAATGACCTAATTGATCATCCAATGACACAAACACACCTATTGGATGCACAAGATTGGTTAAAAACCCTAATTGGACAAGAATATGCCTAGGGAGGACGAAAATGACCTAAATGTTAATCCAATGACACAAATGAACTTATTGGATGCACAAGATTGGTTAAAAACCCTAATTGGACAAGAATAAGCCTAGGGAGGGCGAAAATGACCTAATTGATCATCCAATGACACAAACACACCTATTGGATGCACAGGATTGGTTAAAAACCCGAATTGGACAAGAATATGCCTAGGGAGGACGAAAATGACCTAAATATTAATTCAATGACACAAACAAAGTTATTGGATGCACAAGATTGGTTAAAAACCCTAATTGGACAAGAATAAGCCTAGGGAGGACGAAAATGACCTAATTGATCATCCAATGACACAAACACACCTATTGGATGCACAAGATTGGTTAAAAACCCTAATTGGACAAGAATATGCCTAGGGAGGACGAAAATGGCCTAGTTGATCATGCAATGACACAAACACACCAATTGGATACACAAGATTGGTTAAAAACCCTAATTGGACAAGAATATGACGGGGGAGGACGAAAATGACCTAATTGATCATCCAATGACACAAATGAACTTATTGGATGCACAAGATTGGTTAAAAACCCTAATTGGACAAGAATAAGCCTAGGGAGGAAGAAAATGACCTAATTGATCATCCAATGACACAAACACACCTATTGGAAGCACAAGATTGGTTAAAAACCCTAATTGGACAAGAATATGCCTAGGGAGGACGAAAATGACCTAAATGTTAATCCAATGACACAAATGAACTTATTTGATGCACAAGATTTGTTAAAAACCCTAATTGGACAAGAATAAGCCTAGGGAGGACGAAAATGACCTAATTGATCATCCAATGACACAAACACACCTATTGGATGCACAAGATTGGTTAAAAACCCTAATTGGACAAGAATATGCCTAGGGAGGAGGAAAATGACCTAAATATTAATTCAATGACACAAACAAAGTTATTGGATGCACAAGATTGGTTAAAAACCCTAATTGGACAAGAATAAGCCTAGGGAGGACGAAAATGACCTAATTGATCATCCAATGACACAAATGAACTTATTGGATGCACAAGATTGGATAAAAACCCTAATTGGACAAGAATAAGCCAAGGGAGGACCAAAATGACCTAATTGATCATCCAATGACACAAACACACCTATTGGATGCACAAGATTGGTTAAAAACCCTAATTGGACAAGAATAAGCCTAGGGAGGACGAAAATAACCTAATTGATCATCCAATGACACAAATGAACTTATTGGATGCACAAGATTGGTTAAAAACCCTAATTGGAGAAGAATAAGCCTAGGGAGGACCAAAATGACCTAATTGATCATCCAATGACACAAACACACCTATTGAATGCACAAGATTGGTTAAAACTCCTAATTGGACAAGAATATGCCTAGGGATGACGAAAATGACCTAAATATTAATTCAATGACACAAACAAAGTTATTGGATGCACAAGATTGGTTAAAAACCTTAATTGGACAAGAATAAGCCTAGGGAGGACGAAAATGACCTAATTGATCATCCAATGACACAAATGAATTTATTGGATGCACAAGATTGGTTAAAAACCCTAATTTGACCAGAATAAGCCTAGGGAGGACGAAAATGACCTAATTGATCATCCAATGACACAAACACACCTATTGGATGCACAAGATTGGTTAAAAACCCTAATTGGACAAGAATAAGCCTAGGGAGGACGAAAATGACCTAATTGATCATCCAATGACACAAACACACCTATTGGATGCACAAGATTGGTTAAAAACCCTAATTGGACAAGAATATGCCTAGGGAGGACGAAAATGACCTAAATATTAATTCAATGAAACAAACAAACTTATTGGATGCACAAGATTGGTTAACAACCCTAATTGGACAAGAATAAGCCTAGGGAGGACGAAAATGACCTAATTGATCATCAAATGACACAAACACACCTATTGGATGCACAAGATTGGTTAAAAACCCTAATTGGACAAGAATATGCCTAGGGAGGACGAAAATGACCTAAATGTTAATCCAATGAAACTACTCAACTTATTGGATGCACAAGATTGGTTAAAAACCCTAATTGGACAGGAATAAGCCTAGGGAGGACGAAAATGACCTAATTGATCATCCAATGTCACAAACACACCTATTGGATGCACAAGATTGGTTAAAAACCCTAATTGGACAAGAATATGCCTAGGGAGGACGAAAATGACCTAAATATTAATTCAATGACACACACACACCTATTGGAAGCACAAGATTGGTTAAAAACCCTAAACCCTAAACCCTAAACACAAACAAACTTATTGGATGCACAAGATTGGTTAAAAACCCTAATTGGACAAGAATAAGCCTAGGGTGGACGAAAATGACCTAATTGATCATCCAATGACACAAACACACCTATTGGATGCACAAGATTGGTTAAAAACCCTAATTGGACAAGAATAAGCCTAGGAAGGACGAAAATGACCTAATTGATCATCAAATGACACAAACGCACCTATTGGATACACAAGATTGGTTAAAAACCCTAATTGGACCAGAATATGCCTAGGGAGGACGAAAATGACCTAAATGTTAATCCAATGACACAAATGAACTTATTGGATGCACAAGATTGGTTAAAAACCCTAATTGGACAAGAATAAGCCTAGGGGGGACGAAAATGACCTAAATGTTAATCCAATGAAACAACTCAACTTATTGGATGCACAAGATTGGTTGAAAACCCTAATTGGACAAGAATAAGCCTAGAGAGGACGAAAATGACCTAACTGATCGTCCAATGTCACAAACACACCTATTGGAAGCACAAGATTGGTTAAAAACCTTAATTGGACAAGAATATGCCTAGGGAGGACGAAAATGACCTAAATATTAATTCAATGACACACACACACCTATTGGAAGCACAAGATTGGTTAAAAACCCTAATTTGACAAGAATAAGCCTAGGGAGGACGAAAATGACCTAATTGATCATCCAATGACACAAACACACCTATTGGATGCACAAGATTGGTTAAAAACCCTAATTGGACAAGAATAAGCCTAGGGAGGACAAAAATGACCTAATTGATTATCCAATGACACAAACACACCTATTGGATACACAAGATTGGTTAAAAACCCTAATTGGACAAGAATATGCCTAGGGAGGACGAAAATAACCTAAATGTTAATCCAATGACACAAATGAACTTATTGGATGCACAAGATTGGTTAAAAATCCTAATTGGACAAGAATAAGCCTAGGGGGGACGAAAATGACCTAAATGTTAATCCAATGAAACAACTCAACTTATTGGATGCACAAGATTTGTTAAAAACCCTAATTGGACAAGAATAAGCCTAGGGAGGACGAAAATGACCTAATTGATCATCCAATGACACAAACACACCTATTGGATGCACAAGATTGGTTAAAAACCCTAATTGGACAAGAATATGCCTAGGGAGGACGAAAATGACCTAATTGGTCATCCAATGACACAAACACACCTATTGGATGCACAAGATTGGTTAAAAACCCTAATTGGACAAGAATAAGCCTAGGGAGGACGAAAATAACCTAATTGATCATCCAATGACACAAACACACCTATTGGATGCACAAGATTGGTTAAAAACCCTAATTGGACAAGAATATGCCTAGGCAGGACGAAAATGATCTAAATGTTAATCCAATGACACAAATGAACTTATTGGATGCACAAGATTGGTTAAAAACCCTAATTGGACAAGAATAAGCCTAGGGAGGACGAAAATGACCTAATTGATCATCCAATGACACAAACACACCTATTGGATGCACAAGATTGGTTAAAAACCCTAATTGGACAAGAATATGCCTAGGGAGGACGAAAATGACCTAATTGATCATCCAATGACACAAACACACCTATTGGATGCAGAAGATTGGTTAAAAACCCTAATTGGACAATAATATGCGTAGGGAGGACGAAAATGACCTAAATATTAATTCAATGACACAAACAAACTTATTGGATTCACAAGATTGGTTAAAAACCCTAATTGGGCAAGAATAGGCCTAGGGAGGACGAAAATGACCTAATTGATCATCCAATGACACAAACACACCTATTGGATGCACAAGATTGGTTAAAAACCCTAATTGGACAAGAATAAGCCTAGGGAGGACGAAAATGACCTAATTGATCATCCAATGACACAAACACACCTATTGGATGCACAAGATTGGTTAAAAACCCTAATTGGACAAGAATATGCCTAGGGAGGACGAAAATGACCTAATTGATCATCCAATGACACAAACACACCTATTGGATGCAAAAGATCGGTTCAAAACCCTAATTGGACAACAATAAGCCCAAGGAGGACGAAAATGACCTAATTGATCATCCAATGACACAAACACACCTATTGGATGCACAAGATTGGTTAAAAACCCTAATTGGACAAGAATATGCCTAGGGAGGACGATAATGACCTAAATGTTAATCCAATGACACAAATGAAATTATTAGATGTACAAGATTGGTTAAAAACCCTAATTGGACAAGAATAAGCCTAGGGAGGACGAAAATGACCTAATTGATCATCCAATGACACAAACACACCTATTGGATGCACAAGATTGGTTAAAAACCCTAATTGGACAAGAATATGCCTAGGGAGGACGAAAATGACCTAAATATTAATTCAATGACACAAACAAAGTTATTGGATGCAAAGATTGGTTAAAAACCCTAATTGGACAAGAATAAGCCTAGGGAGGACGAAAATGACCTAATTGATCATCCAATGACACAAACACACCTATTGGATGCACAAGATTGGTTAAAAACCCTAATTGGACAAGAATAAGCCTAGGGAGGACGAAAATGACCTAATTGATCATCCAATGACACAAACACACCTATTGGATGCACAAGATTGGTTAAAAACCCTAATTGGACAAGAATATGCCTAGGGAGGACGAAAATGACCTAAATATTAATTCAATGACACAAACAAAGTTATTGGATGCACAAGATTGATTAAAAACCCTAATTTGACAAGAATAAGTGTAGGTAGGATGAAAATGACCTAATTGATCATCCAATGACACAAACACACCTATTGGATGCACAAGATTGGTTAAAAACCCTAATTGGACAAGAATAAGCCTAGGGAGGACGAAAATGACCTAATTGATCATCCAATGACACAAACACACCTATTGGATGCACAAGATTGGTTAAAAACCCTAATTGGACAAGAATATGCCTAGGGAGGACGAAAATGACCTAAATATTAATTCAATGACACAAACAAAGTTATTGGATACACAAGATTGGTTAAAAACTCTAATTGGACAAGAATAAGCCTGGGGAGGACGAAAATGACCTAATTGATCATTCAATGACACAAACACACCTATTGGAAGCACAAGATTGGTTAAAAACCCTAATTGGACAAGAATATGCCTAGGGAGGACGAAAATGACCTAACTGTTAATCCAATGACACAAATAAACTTATTGGATGTACAAGATTGGTTAAAAACCCTAATTGGACAAGAATAAGCCTAGGGAGGACGAAAATGACCTAATTGATCATCCAATGACACAAACACACCTATTGGATGCACAAGATTGGTTAAAAACCCTAATTGGACAAGAATATGCCTAGGGAGGACGAAAATGACCTAAATGTTAATCCAATTACACAAATGAACTTATTGGATGCACATGATTGGTTAAAAACCCTAATTGGACAAGAATAAGCCTAGGGAGGACGAAAATGACCTAATTGATCATCCAATGACACAAACACACCTATTGGATGCACAAGATTGGTTAAAAACCCTAATTGGACAAGAATATGCCTAGGGAGGACGAAAATGACCTAAATATTAATTCAATGAAACAAACAAACTTATTGGATGCACAAGATTGGTTAAAAACCCTAATTGGACAAGAATAAGCCTAGGGAGGACGAAAATGACCTAATTGATCATCAAATGACACAAACACACTTATTGGTAGCACAAGATTGGTTAAAAACCCTAATTGGACAAGAATATGCCTAGGGAGGACGAAAATGACCTAAATATTAATTCAATGACACAAACAAAGTTATTGGATGCACAAGATTGGTTTAGAACCCTAATTGGACAAGAATAAGCCTAGGGAGGACGAAAATGACCTAATTGATCATCCAATGACACAAACACACCTATTGGATACACAAGATTGGTTAAAAACCCTAATTGGACAAGAATATGCCTAGGGAGGACGAAAATGACCTAAATATTAATTCAATGACACAAACAAACTTATCGGATGCACAAGATTGGTTAAAAACCATAATTGGACAAGAATAAGCCTAGGGAGGATGAAAATGACCTAATTGATCATCCAATGACACAAACACACCTATTGGATGCACAAGATTGGTTAAAAACCCTAATTGGACAAGAATAAGCCTAGGGAGGACGAAAATGACCTAATTGATCATCCAATGACACAAACACCCATATTGGATGCACAAGATTGGTTAAAAACCCTAATTGGACAAGAATATGCCTAGGGAGGACGAAAATGACCTAATTGATCATCCAACGACACAAACACACCTATTTATTGCACAAGATCGGTTAAAAACCCTAATTGGACAAGAATAAGCCTAGGGAGGACGAAAATGACCTAATTAATCATCCAATGACACAAACACACCTATTGGATGCACAAGATTGGTTAAAAACCCTAATTGGACAAGAATATGCCTAGGGAGGACGAAAATGACCTAATTGATCATCCAATGACACAAATGAACTTATTGGATGCACAAGATTAGTTAAAAACCCTAATTGGACAAGAATAACCTAGGGAGGACGAAAATAACCTAATTGATCATTCAATGACACAAATACACCTATTGGATACACAAGATTGGTTAAAAACCCTAATTGGACAAGAATATGCCTAGGGAGGACGAAAATGACCTAAATGTTAATCCAATGACACAAATGAACTTATTGGATGCACAAGATTGGTTAAAAACCCTAATTGGACAAGAATAATTCTAGGGGGGACGAAAATGACCTAAATGTTAATCCAATGAAACAACTCAACTTATTGGATGCACAAGATTTGTTAAAAACCCTAATTGGATTAGAATAAGCCTAGGGAGGACGAAAATGACCTAATTGATCATCCAATGACACAAACACACCTATTGGATGCACAAGATTGGTTAAAAACCCTAATTGGACAAGAATATGCCTAGGGAGGACGAAAATGACCTAAATATTAATTCAATGAAACAAACAAACTTATTGGATGCACAAGATTCGTTAAAATCCCTAATTGGACAAGAATAAGCCTAGGGAGGACGAAAATGACCTAATTGATCATCAAATGACACAAACACACCTATTGGATGCACAAGATTGGTTAAAAACCCTAATTGGACAAGAATATGCCTAGCGAGGACGAAAATGACCTAAATATTAATTCAATGACACAAACAAAGTTATTGGATGCACAAGATTGGTTAAAAACCATAATTGGACAAGAATAAGCCTAGGGAGGACGAAAATGACCTAATTGATCATCCAATGACACAAACACACCTATTGGATGCACAAGATTGGTTAAAAACCCTAATTGGACAAGAATATGCCTAGGGAGGACGAAAATGTCCTAAATATTAATTCAATGAAACAAACAAACTTATTGGATGCACAAGATTGGTTAAAAACCCTAATTGGACAAGAATAAGCCTAGGGAGGACGAAAATGACCTAATTGATCATCCAATGACACAAACACACCTATTGGATGCACAAGATTGGTTAAAGTCCTAATTTGACAAGAATATGCCTAGGGAGGACGAAAATGACCTAATTGATCATCCAATGACACAAACACACCTATTGAATGCACAAGATTGGTTAAAAACCCTAATTGGACAAGAATATGCCTAGGGAGGACGAAAATGACCTAAATATTAATTCAATGACACAAACAAACTTATTGGATGCACAAGATTGGTTAAAAACCCTAATTGGACAAAAATAAGCCTAGGGAGGACGAAAATGACCTAATTGATAATCCAATGACACAAACAAACTTATTGGATGCACAAGATTGGTTAAAAACCCTAATTGGACAAGAATAAACCAAGGGAGGACAAAAATGACCTAAATGTTAATCCAATGACACTACTCAACTTATTGGAAGCACAAGATTGGTTAAAAACCCTAATTGGACAAGAATAAGCCTAGGGAGGACGAAAATGACCTAATTGATCATCCAATGACACAAACACACCTATTGGATGCACAAGATTGGTTAAAAACCCTAATTGGACAAGAATAAGCCTAGGGAGGACGAAAATGACCTAATTGATCATCCAATGACACAAACACACCTATTGGATGCACAAGATTGGTTAAAAACCCTAATTGGACAAGAATATGCCTAGGGAGGACGAAAATGACCTAAATGTTAATCCAATGACACAAATGAACTTATTGGATGCACAAGATTGGTTAAAAACCCTAATTGGACAAGAATAAGCCTAGGGAGGACGAAAATGACCTAATAGATCATCCAATGACACAAACACACCAATTGGATGCACAAGATTCGTTAAAAACCCTAATTGGACAAGAATATGCCTAGGGTGGACGAAAATAACCTAAATGTTAATCCAATGACACAAATGAACTTATTGGATGCACAAGATTGGTTAAAAACCCTAATTGGACAAGAATAAGCCTAGCGAGGACGAAAATGACCTAATAGATCATCCAATGACACAAACACACCAATTGGATGCACAAGATTCGTTAAAAAACCCTAATTGGACAAGAATATGCCTAGGGTGGACGAAAATGACCTAAATATTAATTCAATGACAGAACTCAACTTATTGGATGCACAAGATTGGTTAAAAACCCTAATTGGACAAGAATAAGCCTAGGGAGGACGAAAATGACCTAATTGATCATCCAATGACACAAACACACCTATTGGATGCACAAGATTGGTTAAAATCCCTAATTGGACAAGAATAAGCCTAGGGAGGACGAAAATGACTTAATTGATCATCCAATGACACAAACACACCTATTGGATGCACAAGATTGGTTAAAAACCCTAATTGGACAAGAATATGCCTAGGGAGGACGAAAATGACATAATTGATCATCCAATGACACAAACAAACCTATTGAATGCACAAGATTTGTTAAAAACCCTAATTGGACAAGAATAAGCCTAGGGAGGACGAAAATGACCTAATTGATCATCCAATGACACAAACACACCTATTAGATGCACAAGATTGGTTAAAAACCCTAATTGGACAAGAATAAGCCTAGGGAGGACGAAAATGACCTAATTGATCATCCAATGACACAAACACACCTATTGGATGCACAAGATTGGTTAAAAACCCTAATTGGACAAGAATATGCCTAGGGAGGACGAAAATGACCTAATTGATCATCCAATGACACAAACAAACCAATTGGATGAACAAGATTGGTTAAAAACCCTAATTGGACAAGAATAAGCCTAGGGAGGACGAAAATGACCTAATTGATCATCCAATGACACAAACACACCTATTGGATGCACAAGATTGGTTAAAAACCCTAATTGGACAAGAATATGCCTAGGGAGGACGAAAATGAAATAATTGATCATCCAATGACACAAACAAACCTATTGGATGCACAAGATTGGTTAAAAACCCTAATTGGACAAGAATAAGCCTAGGGAGGACGAAAATGACCTAATTGATCATCCAATGACACAAACACACCTATTGGATGCACAAGATTGGTTAAAAACCCTAATTGGACAAGAATATGCCTAGGGAGGACGAAAATAACCTAATAGATCATCCAATGACACAAACAGACCTATTGGATGCACAAGATTAGTTAAAAACCCTAATTGGACAAGAATATGCCTAGGGAGGACGAAAATGACCTAAATGTTAATCCAATGACACAAATGAACTTATTGGATGCACAAGATTGGTTAAAAACCCTAATTGGACAAGAATAATTCTAGGGGGGACGAAAATGACCTAAATGTTAATCCAATGAAACAACTCTACTTATTGGATGCACAAGATTGGTTAAAAACCCTAATTGGACAAGAATAAGCCTAGGGAGGACGAAAATGACCTAATTGATCATCCAATGACACAAACACACCTATTGGATGCACAAGATTGGTTAAAAACCCTAATTGGACAAGAATATGCCTAGGGAGGACGAAAATGACCTAAATATTAATTCAATGAAACAAACATGTTAGACATATGTTCGTTTTTGATGTTATTGACAAGCATCCAATTTGAAATACATCTAACATTGTCAACTGAGAAAAATTTCAGGAACAACAAATTCAATCCTTCATACTCGAGACAATTGCTTGGAACTCAAGGAATCAACAAAATCTTGATGATCCATGAGCACATCGATTAGTACAATCGATTCTATAACAGGGTTGAATAAGTTTACAAAGTTTGGTGTTACCCAATCGATTAGCACAATCGATTTGTACATCCTTGAAGAAATCAAACGGGCTATCAATCGATTCTCCAAATCGATTGGTACACATATTGGAAAATAAATTGTACAAGTCAGAGAGCCAGTTTGCCACAAATCGATTAGGCACATCGATTGAGTGAATCACTAAGACTAAACTGATTGTTTAAATCGATTAGACAAATCGATTGACATTCTTACTGAAATTAAAATGTGCAAGTCAGTAGCACGTTTTGCAGGCAATCGATTTGGCAAATCGATTTCACATCTTTAATTTTGTTTTTGTCTACATCGATTGAAACAATCGATTGCTAATGTCCCAGAGCCAAACCTGTTTACTAAATCGATTAGGCCAATCGATTCACTAAAACAAGTTTCAAAATAACTTAGGTCTGGAACATACACAATCGATTACTACAATCTGTTTATATACATCTGTGTAATAAAAGTTGGTATCAATCGACTTGGTAAATCGATTGAATAACCCAACTGATGAAAAGTACTTCAGACTTAAGATCCACAATCGATTGGCACAATCGATTGACATAAAAGTTTTATAAACAGAGATGACTGAATGGTAAAATCGATTAAGCACATCGATGGTTTTGATCTCGTTGTTTGAACAAAACACATCAAGTCGATTCTGCAAATCGATTTAATTATATACTGTCATCAAAGTTTGAAGAACTACTTAAAATAATCGATTGAGTAAATCGATTAGAATGTACAGTTTCAAGATTCAAGAAAAACAAGACTCGCGAAATCGATTGAGGAAATCGATTAACCAGCATTATGACTTTAATGAATTGATTGGATAAATCGATGCATATGTTGTTTTTCCTGAAACTATATAAACTGTTTTTCAGTCTCTTCTTCGAATATACAACAACGTACACATAACTTTCTGATATCTTTGTTTCTCACTGTGAAATAACTTTGAACATTACTTTTTCAGTCATGAAGATTCATCTTTCATGATCCACAAGAACTGAGAAAGATTGCTGGAGAAACAACTTTAGAGAAGAAGACTGCTGAAGAAATCTCTGTGTAATTTCTGATTAGATACATCTGTAAACAAATTCTTAAAACAAATAACATTGAGAAATCCAGTCTTAACTGGTAGTTATCTTCTGTGATTGAGAGGTCTCATCAAGAAGAAACTTGATTGTAATCTTGGAAGAGTTTATGGGAGATAAACTCTGGGATTCAGGGAGATAAGAATAGAATAGAAAGAATCGTTTTAGATTGATAGGCGAGGAGCTAGAACATCTGTAAACGGATTCTGAGATATTCTATTGGAAAGGCCAAGATTGGATTTGATCTTGGGACTGGACGTAGGTCGTTCAACAACGGCTGAACCAGTATAAATCACTGCGTACAATCTTTCTTACCCTTATCTCTGTTTAATTTCTGCAGTGTGTATTTGTTTGATATTGATTGAGTACTTGAATATCTTTCTGCATATTTTGATATTACATGAAAGACTGTTTCCAGCATGATTGTAAGTGAATCAATATCTTGAACAATAAACGTAACTGGTGCATCTCTCAAATATATTCTTTGATCCATATACTTTGTGCATTCATTTGTATTGTAGTTTTGGGACCTTATTTGATGCTATGTTTAATAAATGTACGATTTGTTAAACTGCTGCGCATATCTCAAAAAATAGGTAATCTTCCGCATAATTTTCATTTAACAGAGGTTACTGGTACCAACAATTGGTATCAGAGCCAATTTTTGTTAGAGTAACTCTCATCAAAAATCATGACCTCTGATTTCCTAGGAGAGGGTGCATCATTAGCTTGGCCTCCCGCTTTTAACGGGGCCGCATACATGTATTGGAAACAACGCATGTTAATTTTTCTTGAAGCTAGTGGTATTGATATTCTAGATGCTGTAGAAAATGGACCATTTGTGCCTACCATAGCAGGTACAGGTGAATCAGCAATCCTAAAGCCAAAAAGTGACTGGACTGATGAAGACAAAAAGAAGGTTGGGTACAACGCCAAAGCAAAAAACATTATAACTGCAGCCTTGAGTCATGATGAATTCTTCAGAGTCTCAAATTGCAAAACAGCAAAACAAATGTGGGATACACTTCAGCAAACGCATGAAGGAACCACAGATGTAAAGAGAGCTCGGATAAATACTCTCATGCACGAGTACGAATTGTTTAGCATGAAGAAAGAAGAATCAGTAAACGACATGCAGACCCGATTCACGCACATAGTCAACAACCTGAATGCCTTAGGCAAAGAGATTGATAATGATCAGCAAATTAGTAAAATAATGAGATGTTTGACTAGAGAATGGCAGCCAAAAATCACTGCCATTGCAGAATCCAAGGATCTAGGAAGCATGACAATAGCTACATTGTTTGGAAAACTGAGAGAGCATGAGATGGAACTACATCGACTAAATGAAGCTGAGCAAATTGACAGGAAACGTAAAGGATTGTCGTTGAATGCCCAAACACAACAGTCCAAATCTGAACATGAGACCAGCTCAGATGAATCAAGCAGTGAGGATGATGAAGAACCTGAACTGGGACTACTTGTTAAAAGATTTAAGAAATTTCTGAAAAAGAAAGACAGTAAATTCAGAAAGCAATCCAGCTCGAAAAACAATGACAGTAAAACAGTTACATGCTACGAATGTGGCAAACCTGGTCATATAAAAGCTGATTGTTACAAGCTGCAGAACAAGAACAAAAATTCCAAACCTAAAGGCAAGGAACCAGCTCAGAAAAACAGAAAAGCATACATTGCGTGGAATGACAACGAAGATTCGTCCACATCTTCTGAAACGGAAGAAGCGAATCTGTGTCTTATGGCTAAAACGGATTCTGAATCAGAAAGTGAGGTAAGCTCTCAATATAATCCTTCTTTTGATGAACTGCAAGATGCATTTAACGAACTACATGCTGAATATGTTAAATCTGTTAAGCAATTAGTAAACACTAAGAAAATGCTTGAACAACAATGTAAATTGCATGATCAAATGAAAAATGATTATAAAAAGATTGAGGACTTATGTGAACAACTGAAAAAGGACTCACATGATAAATCTGCCAAATGCATTGATCTTGAGAATTCTGTTGCATTATTGAAGTCTGATTTATTGAAACTCTCTAGTAGCAAGGATAAACTAAATGATATTCTTAGCAACCAGAGAAGTGTCAATATAAAATCTGGACTTGGTTTTAATAGCAAAAAGCATGCAAATCGGAATATGACTAAACGTGGCATAGGTTATGAAAATGTTAAACATAACCAAAAATATGCTAAGTCTAGTCAATTGCATAATGTCTTTGTCAAACCGAAACAGTTTGCATCCTCTGCTGTCACTTGTCATTTCTGTTGTAGAAAAGGACATTTTGTTTACAATTGCAAATTTAAAAGACTTGCCAATAGAGGATGTAAACAGATTTGGAAAATGAAGACACAAGATGTTAAAATTAACCCCCCAGGACCCAATTTGTATTGGGGACCTGAATGCAAATTCTAATCCTATTGCAGGTATGCTTGAGATCCACAAAACACCAATGGTATCTTGATAGTGGATGCTCAAAGCATATGACAGGGGACAAATCAATGTTTGTGTCCCTTAATCTGAAAGAAGGTGGTTTCGTAAAGTACGGCGATAACAACAAGGGCAAGATATGCGGTGAAGGTAACATTGGCAGCAAATCAACTGCCATAATTAAAAATGTCTTATATGTGGAAGGGCTGAAACATAACCTTCTAAGTATAAGTCAGCTGTGTGACAATGGTTTTCAAGTAAGCTTTTCACCACTCTCTTGCACAATTGAAAACAAGCATGACAAAAGCATGAAATTAGTAGGTAATAGAGTTAATAATATATACATGTTAGATTTAACTGATATGCCTGTTAATTCTGCCTGTTGCTTATTATCAAATGCTGATGAAACATGGTTATGGCATAAACGCATTGCACACATTCATATTGATCATCTGAATAGACTTGTTAGCAAGCAGTTAGTCATAGGCCTTCCCAATAGAAAGTTTTCTAAAGATAGGCTGTGTGACTCCTGTGAGCAAACATTTCTCTTTCACCACTTTTTGCCTTAACTGACAAAAGGGGGAGAGAAATTATAACTTGTGCTTTATTTTATCAGTTTTATTGCTCCTAATCATTATCTTTACTCTCTATGAATATTGAACTTAGGGGGAGCTCTACTAAAACTGTTACTCATAATTATTTTTCTCAAGTTAAAATTGCATGTTTGTCACTTAAATCAAAAAGGGGGAGATTGTTAGACATATGTTCGTTTTTGATGTTATTGACAAGCATCCAATTTGAAATACATCTAACATTGTCAACTGAGAAAAATTTCAGGAACAACAAATTCAATCCTACATACTCGAGACAATTGCTTGGAACTCAAGGAATCAACAAAATCTTGAAGATCCATGAGCACATCGATTAGCACAATCGATTCTATAACAGGGTTGAATAAGTTTACAAAGTTTGGTGTTACCCAATCGATTAGCACAATCGATTTGTACATCCTTAAAGAAAACAAACGGGCTATCAATCGATTCTCCAAATCGATTGGTACACATATTGGAAAATAAATTGTACAAGTCAGAGAGCCAGTTTGCCACAAATCGATTAGGCACATCGATTGAGTGAATCACTAAGACTGAACTGATTGTTTAAATCGATTAGACAAATCGATTGACATTCTTACTGAAATTAAAATGTGCAAGTCAGTAGCACGTTTTGCAGGCAATCGATTTGGCAAATCGATTGAAATAATCACTTCTTTAATTTTGTTTTTGTCTACATCGATTGAAACAATCGATTGTTAATGTCCCAGAGCCAAACCTGTTTACTAAATCGATTAGGCCAATCGATTCACTAAAACAAGTTTCAAAATAACTCAGGTCTGGAACATACACAATCGATTACTACAATCTGTTTATATACATCTGTGTAATAAAAGTTGGTATCAATCGACTTGGTAAATCGATTGAATAACCCAACTGATGAAAAGTACTTCAGACTTAAGATCCACAATCGATTGGCACAATCGATTGACATAAAAGTTTTATAAACAGAGATGACTGAATGGTAAAATCGATTAAGCACATCGATGGTTTTGATCTCGTTGTTTGAACAAAACACATCAAGTCGATTCTGCAAATCGATTTAATTATATACTGTCATCAAAGTTTGAAGAACTACTTAAAATAATCGATTGAGTAAATCGATTAGAATGTACAGTTTCAAGATTCAAGAAAAACAAGACTCGCGAAATCGATTGAGGAAATCGATTAACCAGCATTATGACTTTAATGAATCGATTGGATAAATCGATGCATATGTTGTTTTTCCTGAAACTATATAAACTGTTTTTCAGTCTCTTCTTCGAATATACAACAACGTACACATAACTTTCTGATATCTTTGTTTCTCACTGTGAAATAACTTTGAACATTACTTTTTCAGTTATGAAGATTCATCTTTCATGATCCACAAGAACTGAGAAAGATTGCTGGAGAAACAACTTTAGAGAAGAAGACTGCTGAAGAAATCTATGTGTAATTTCTGATTAGATACATCTGTAAACAAATTCTTGAAACAAATAACATTGAGAAATCCAGTCTTAACTGGTAGTTATCTTCTGTGATTGAGAGGTCTCATCAAGAAGAAACTTGACTGTAATCTTGGAAGAGTTTATGGGAGATAAACTCTGGGATTCAGGGAGATAAGAATAGAATAAGAAGAATCGTTTTAGATTGATAGGCGAGGAGCTAGAACATCTGTAAACAGATTCTGAGATATTCTATTGGAAAGGCCAAGATTGGATTTGATCTTGGGACTGGACGTAGGTCGTTCAACAACGGCTGAACCAGTATAAATCACTGCGTACAATCTTTCTTACCCTTATCTCTGTTTAATTTCTGCAGTGTGTATTTGTTTGATATTGATTGAGTACTTGAATATCTTTCTGCATATTTTGATATTACATGAAAGACTGTTTCCAGCATGATTGTAAGTGAATCAATATCTTGACCAATAAACGTAACTGGTGCATCTCTCAATATATTCTTTGATCCATATACTTTGTGCATTCATTTGTATTGTAGTTTTGGGACCTTATTTGATGCTATGTTTAATAAATGTACGATTTGTTAAACTGCTGCGCATATCTCAAAAAATAGGTAATCTTCCGCATAATTTTCATTTAACAGAGGTTACTGGTACCAACAATTGGTATCAGAGCCAATTTTTGTTAGAGTAACTCTCATCAAAAATCATGACCTCTGATTTCCTAGGAGAGGGTGCATCATTAGCTAGGCCTCCCGCTTTTAACGGGGCCGCATACATGTATTGGAAACAACGCATGTTAATTTTTCTTGAAGCTAGTGGTATTGATATTCTAGATGCTGTAGAAAATGGACCATTTGTGCCAACCATAGCAGGTACAGGTGAATCAGCAATCCTAAAGCCAAAAAGTGACTGGACTGATGAAGACAAAAAGAAGGTTGGGTACAACGCCAAAGCAAAAAACATTATAACTGCAGCCTTGAGTCATGATGAATTCTTCAGAGTCTCAAATTGCAAAACAGCAAAACAGATGTGGGATACACTTCAGCAAACGCATGAAGGAACCACAGATGTAAAGAGAGCTCGGATAAACACTCTCATGCACGAATACGAATTGTTTAGCATGAAGAAAGAAGAATCAGTAAACGACATGCAGACCCGATTCACGCACATAGTCAACAACCTGAATGCCTTAGGCAAAGAGATTGATAATGATCAGCAAATTAGTAAAATAATGAGATGTTTGACTAGAGAATGGCAGCCAAAAATCACTGCCATTGCAGAATCCAAGGATCTAGGAAGCATGACAATAGCTACATTGTTTGGAAAACTGAGAGAGCATGAGATGGAATTACATCGACTAAATGAAGCTGAGCAGATTGACAGGAAACGTAAAGGATTGTCGTTGAAAGCCCAAACACAACAGTCCAAAACTGAACATGAGACCAGCTCAGATAAATCAAGCAGTGAGGATGATGAAGAACCTGAACTGGGATTACTTGTCAAAAGATTTAAGAAATTTCTGAAAAAGAAAGACAGTAAATTCAGAAAGCAATCCAGCTCGAAAAACAATGACAGTAAAACAGTTACATGCTACGAATGTGGCAAACCTGGTCATATAAAAGCTGATTGTTACAAGCTGCAGAACAAGAACAAAAATTCCAAATCTAAAGGCAAAGAACCAGCTCAGAAAAACAGAAAAGCATACATTGCATGGAATGACAACGAAGATTCGTCCACATCTTCTGAAACGGAAGAAGCGAATCTGTGTCTTATGGCTAAAACGGATTCTGAATCAGAAAGTGAGGTAAGCTCTCAATATAATCCTTCATTTGATGAACTGCAAGATGCATTTAACGAACTGCATGCTGAATATGTTAAATCTGTTAAGCAATTAGTAAACACTAAGAAAACGCTTGAACAACAATGTAAATTGAATGATCAAATGAAAAATGACTATAAGAAGATTGAGAACTTATGTGAACAATTGAAAAAGGACTCACATGAAAAATCTGCCAAATGCATTGATCTTGAGAATTCTGTTGCATTATTGAAGTCTGATTTATTGAAACTCTCTAGTAGCAAGGATAAACTAAATGATATCCTTAGCAACCAGAGAAGTGTCAATATAAAATCTGGACTTGGTTTTAATAGCAAAAAGCATGCAAATCGAAATATGACTAAACATGGCATAGGTTATGAAAATGTTAAACATAATCAAAAATTTGCTAAGTCTAGTCATTTGCATAATGTCTTTGTCAAACCAAAACAGTTTGCATCCTCTGCTGTTACTTGTCATTTCTGTTGTAGAAAAGGACATTTTGTTTACAATTGCAAATTTAAAAGACTTGCCAATAGAGGATGTAAACAGATTTGGAAAATGAAGACACAAGATGTTAAAATTAACCCCCCAGGACCCAATTTGTATTGGGGACCTAAATGCAAATTCTAATCCTACTGCAGGTATGCTTGAGATCCACAAAACACCAATGGTATCTTGATAGTGGATGCTCAAAGCATATGACAGGGGACAAATCAATGTTTGTATCCCTTAATCTGAAAGAAGGTGATTTCGTAAAGTACGGCGATAACAACAAGGGCAAGATATGCGGTGAAGGTAACATTGGCAGCAAATCAACTGCCATAATTAAAAATGTCTTATATGTGGAAGGGCTGAAACATAACCTTCTAAGTATAAGTCAGCTGTGTGACAATGGTTTTCAAGTAAGCTTTTCACCACTCTCTTGCACAATTGAAAACAAGCATGACAAAAGCATGAAATTAGTAGGTAATAGAGTTAATAATATATACATGTTAGATTTAACTGATATGCCTGTTAATTCTGCCTGTTGCTTATTATCAAATGCTGATGAAACATGGTTATGGCATAAACGCATTGCACACATTCATATTGATCATCTGAATAGACTTGTTAGCAAGCAGTTAGTCATAGGCCTTCCCAATAGAAAGTTTTCTAAAGATAGGCTGTGTGACTCCTGTGAGCAAAGCAAGCTTGTTAAGTCTTCTTTTCCCCCTATAGATATGGTCAAAACCAATAGGGTTTTACAACTTATCCACATGGATTTGTTTGGACCATCTCAGATTAGAAGTTTTGGTGGTAACTTGTATGGATTTGTGTTGATCGATGATTATTCTCGGTTCACATGGACATATTTTCTGACTCATAAAAGTGACACTTTTTCTGTCTTCAAAAAGTTCGCGAAATTAGTTCAAAATGAAACAAGTCAGAAAATTATATCCATCAAGAGTGATCATGGAGGTGAATTCCAAAATGATTCTTTTGATACTTTCTGTGAAGAGAATGGCATACATCACATGTTTTCAGCCCCTAGGACACCTCAGCAGAATGGTGTAGTGGAGAGAAAGAATAGGTCTTTAGAAGAGTTGGCTAGGACCATGCTGAAAGACTCAAATACTCCCAAGTATTTCTGGGCTGATGCGATTAACACTGCCACACATGTTATCAATAGAGTGTTGATTAGGCCCTTTCTTAAGAAAACTCCTTATGAGTTATACAAAGGGAGAAAGCCTAACATCTCCTACTTTAGGATTTTTGGGTGTAAGTGCTTTGTGTTAATCAATGGCAAGGGACATCTAGGTAAATTTGATCCTAAAGCAGACGAGGGCATCTTTTTAGGGTATTCCCAGGTTAGTAAGGCCTATAGAATCTACAATAAAAGAACCAAAACTATAGAGGAGTCTGTCCATGTCAAATTTGATGAAAACTTGAACAGCACTCTTACTATAGTCGGTAACTCATTGGACGATATTGTTGATTCTGAACCTGTAGAAACCAGTGAACCTGAACCTCCAACCAATCCTGACTGCGTAGAACCAATTAGGGAAGATGATCTACCCAAAGAGTGGAAGTTTACCAAGAACCATCCCATAGACAATATTATTGGAGAGATTTCAAAAGGTGTCTCAACCAGAAAATCCCTTAGAGAATTTTACAACCTTACAGCCTTTGTTTCCCAAGTAGAACCCAAAAACATTAAAGAAGCACTTTCGGACCCTGACTGGATAATAGCCATGCAAGAGGAGTTAAACCAGTTTGAGAGGAACAAAGTGTGGCAGCTAGTACCTAAACCAGAAAACCAGCATATCATAGGAACTAGGTGGGTGTTTAGGAACAAGCTAGATGAGAATGGTGTTATAACTAGAAATAAAGCTAGGTTAGTGGCCAAGGGTTACAACCAAGAGGAGGGAGTAGATTTTGATGAAACCTATGCCCCTGTAGCAAGACTAGAAGCCATTAGAATCCTCCTTGCTTATGCTTGTATAATGGACTTTAAGCTTTATCAAATGGATGTGAAAAGTGCCTTTCTCAATGGTGAGATCCAAGAGGAAGTTTTTGTTAGCCAAACACCTGGTTTTGAAAATACAGAATTTCCAAATCATGTCTACAAGCTAACAAAAGCTCTCCATGGATTGAAACAAGCTCCTAGAGCTTGGTTTGAGAAACTTAGCAACTTTCTCATTTCACAAAATTTCTTAAGAGGAAATGTGGATAAAACTCTTTTCATACAAACTACTGATAAAGATATCTTGCTGGTCCAAGTTTATGTTGATGACATAATATTTGGATCTACAAATGATAAGCTATGCAAAAATTTTGAAAATTTAATGAAAGGTCAATTTGAAATGTCAATGATGGGTGAACTGTCATACTTTTTGGGATTTCAAATTAACCAAAGCAAGCAAGGTATCTTCATTAGTCAAACAAAATATTGTAATGACTTGATAAAGAAATTTTCATTTGATAGCTTCAAGCCCATTGATACTCCTATGAGCCAAGGAAACCTTTTAGATAGAGATGAGTTGGGTAAACCAGTGGATGTTACAAGGTATAGAGGCATGATAGGATCATTGCTCTATCTCACAGCAAGCAGGCCTGACATCATGTTTAGTGTTTGTTTGTGTGCGAGGTATCAATCAAATCCTAAAGAGTCTCACCTTAGTGCAGTTAAGAGGATTTTCAGATATTTAGTTGGAACTAGGAACCTTGGTTTATGGTATCCTAAGGGATCAACTTGTTCTTTGGTTGGGTATTCAGATTCAGATTTTGCTGGGTGCAAATTGGATAGGAAGAGTACCTCTGGTACTTGTCATTTGCTGGGTAATTCAGTTGTATCTTGGTTCAGCAAGAAGCAAACCAGTATCGCTTTGTCAACAGCAGAAGCTGAGTACATTGCAACTGGAAGTTGCTGTGCTCAGATCATGTGGATGAAACAGCATTTGTTAGACTTTGGTGTGGACTTAGGAACTGTTCCTATCTTGTGCGACAACACAAGTGCGATCAGTATCACTAAGAACCCAGTTATGCATTCCAGGACCAAGCATATCGAGATTCGGCATCACTTCATTCGAGATCAGTTTCAGTGTGGGAATATCAAGTTGGAATACGTCAACACAACTGAACAGCTAGCAGACATCTTCACCAAAGCATTGCCAAAGGAAAGTTTCCGTCACATTAGGATGAAATTAGGCATAATTGATCCTAGTCAGATCTGAATTATGTGTCAAATCGATTTGCGAAATCGATTGTGCTGTGATTACACATGAAAATGTGTTACACAATCGATTGCCCTAATCGACGTGACCCATAATATGCCTTTTTTTTAAAACTGTGAACACGAAATCGATTTGGGAAATCGATTGATTTATATGTGGTTTTTATTTCTTTAAAAGAATCGATTTGGTAAATCGATGCTGAGGCAGGTTTTTTCTGAACTGAGATGAAAGTCTTCTGAAATTGCTCGAAATCGATTTGGGAAATCGATTGAGCTTGTTGATTTCTTTAAAAAGAATCGATTGGGGACATCGACTCTGAGTTAGTTGTTGAAGTGTATTCTGAGTTAAACTGATGTGAGAACTGTTAAGTTGATACGAAATCGATTTGGGTAATCGATTGCGTAACTTCATGAATCGATTTGGGTAATCGATTAGCATAGTTACCGTTACAGTTTTTACTAGCCGTTGCAGGATCTAACGGCTCTGTTGGTTGATCTTCCCCAGTAACGGTCATCAAATCGATTGGAGAAATCGATTTCTGGATTTTTTTTATAAAAGGAACAGTGACAATCGATTTTCCATCCTTTTCCAATCTTCCTAATCGATTGCAACTTCAATTTTCTGCAATATTTCTCAAAAAGTCTCTGTTTTCAACTCCCAAACACTTTTCTTTCCTTCAAATCTTCATCGTGTCACAACTTTTGTTAATGGCTCGTGTTAAGCAAACTCAACCCCGAACCCCTTCTCTTTCACCTTCATCTTCTTCATCTAGTGGGAGGACTCCGTCTCCACCACCCACTCTTCCAAAACGGGTACCAATACCTACACACAAGATTGCATCTCAAGATAAGGGTAAAGGTATTGCCCCTGATCAAGGTAAACCCAAAAAGAGAAAGGAAGCTGCGACTGAAAAATTGCTCGCTGACGCAATGAAGGAAATATCGCAAAGGAAAAAGAAAAAGAATACTCCACAGAAAAAGACTACTCCAAAGAAATCAACTGCTCCTCCACCTAATCAAGCTGATGAATTCAAACTTCCGCAAGCTTTTGTAAATCGGAAAATACACGAAGCTCGCGTCTTGGACTTTAGCTACTTCGACAGTAATGGTTTTTCATTTCAAAACCATCTCCGGTTTCATGGTTTAGAAGACTTCTTATCCTGTTCGCTTGATACATATCCGAATCTTATACGGATATTCTACTCAAATTTCAAGATGACCGACACCGGCTTCAAAGCAACAGTCAAAGGGAAGAAGATTTCGATGTCTTTCGAAGAGTTCTCTACTCTGTCAGGACTTCCCTACTTTGGAAACTCAGTGGATGGCAGCACCGAAGCAGACGCTGATGACGACGGATGGGAAGAGTATCTGGATAGGCAAGCAGCTGTGCAGGATCTTATGGTCGAAGGGTTCGTGGAATCTGTTTCACTCCCTATAGGCCAGATGAAGGTTCAGCAACGGATGCTGATGTACGCCCTCACCCGGATGCTGGTTCCACGTTCCGGAAATCACGCAGTTGTGCAACGGCTGGATATCGTGCTACTGTGGGGTCTATGCAAAGAGCTCAAGATGAGCTGGGCATGGATTGTTCTCAGGCACATGCTAGAAGCTGCTCAAGGGAAATTGGTACTTCCGTATCCACAGCTCGTCACGAAGATTCTCACTCACTTCAAGGTATCTCTGAAGGGTGAAGAAGTCTCGAAGACCGTCCTAACATTTGGTGAATCCATCGTGAACCAAATGCAGCTGCGAAAAGTCAATGGAGTTTGGAAGCGACCTCAGACTTCTACTGAACAAACCCAGCAAGGTGTTGAACAACCAGCTGCGGAGAATGTTTCAGCAGAATCGGAAGTGCTCACCAAACTGCTTGAACTTATGGCAGCACAAGCAGTTCACAACGCTAAGATGAAGGCATCTCATGAAAGGATTGAAGCTGCTATTCAGAAGATTCAAGCAGACCAAAACCAGATGGCGCAAGACGTGGCAGCTATTCAGGAACATCTGGGCATTAAGTTGTCCTTCAGCGATGTTGTTGAAATAGGAAGACAGGCGGCTGAAGAACCTGCTCCAACAACAGTAGAGATTGCTGCAACTCATGGTGAGGAGACACCTGCTGAGGTTAATACAGCGGTCTCAGCCTCATCCCCTGCTAATAATGAGGACCAGCATCTCTAGGCGTTTAGGACCTTAGGCTTCTTAGTTTTGTTTGTCTTTGTTTCTTTTTGCTTTCGTTTTGTAATGATCATGATGAATGTAATTCTGTTTGATTTATGAACCTTGAGATTGTTAATCATTTCAAATGCTGCATTTCATTTTCATATTATCTAGTGCGCGCCATAATCTGTTTTGTCCACTATTCCAAAATTGTTTTCAACTAAGTTAAAATATTACTGGCATTACTGCTTGTTATTACTAATCTTTTCTAGATTCTTTGTAGAGCAGTATTCAGGTTTGCTACAACCTCAGGGGGAGCAAACATTTCACTTTCACCACTTTTTGCCTTAACTGACAAAAGGGGGAGAGAAATTATAACTTGTGCTAACTGTAATTTCTTTACTGCTTTACTTTATCAGTTTCATTGCTCCTAATCCTTATCTTTACTCTCTATGAATATTGAACTTAGGGGGAGCTCTACTAAAACTGTTACTCATAATTCCTTTTTTTCTCAAGTTAAAATTGCATGTTTGTCACTTAAATCAAAAAGGGGGAGATTGTTAGACATATGTTCGTTTTTGATGTTATTGACAAGCATCCAATTTGAAATACATCTAACATTGTCAACGGAGAAAAATTTCAGGAACAACAAATTCAATCCTACATACTCGAGACAATTGCTTGGAACTCAAGGAATCAACAAAATCTTGATGATCCATGAGCACATCGATTAGTACAATCGATTCTATAACAGGGTTGAATAAGTTTACAAAGTTTGGTGTTACCCAATCGATTAGCACAATCGATTTGTACATCCTTGAAGAAATCAAACGGGCTATCAATCGATTCTCCAAATCGATTGGTACACATATTGGAAAATAAATTGTACAAGTCAGAGAGCCAGTTTGCCACAAATCGATTAGGCACATCGATTGAGTGAATCACTAAGACTAAACTGATTGTTTAAATCGATTAGACAAATCGATTGACATTCTTACTGAAATTAAAATGTGCAAGTCAGTAGCACGTTTTGCAGGCAATCGATTTGGCAAATCGATTGAAATAATCACATCTTTAATTTTGTTTTTGTCTACATCGATTGAAACAATCGATTGCTAATGTCCCAGAGCCAAACCTGTTTACTAAATCGATTAGGCCAATCGATTCACTAAAACAAGTTTCAAAATAACTTAGGTCTGGAACATACACAATCGATTACTACAATCTGTTTATATACATCTGTGTAATAAAAGTTGGTATCAATCGACTTGGTAAATCGATTGAATAACCCAACTGATGAAAAGTACTTTAGACTTAAGATCCACAATCGATTGGCACAATCGATTGACATAAAAGTTTTATAAACAGAGATGACTGAATGGTAAAATCGATTAAGCACATCGATGGTTTTGATCTCGTTGTTTGAACAAAACACATCAAGTCGATTCTGCAAATCGATTTAATTATATACTGTCATCAAAGTTTGAAGAACTACTTAAAATAATCGATTGAGTAAATCGATTAGAATGTACAGTTTCAAGATTCAAGAAAAACAAGACTCGCGAAATCGATTGAGGAAATCGATTAACCAGCATTATGACTTTAATGAATCGATTGGATAAATCGATGCATATGTTGTTTTTCCTGAAACTATATAAACTGTTTTTCAGTCTCTTCTTCGAATATACAACAACGTACACATAACTTTCTGATATCTTTGTTTCTCACTGTGAAATAACTTTGAACATTACTTTTTCAGTCATGAAGATTCATCTTTCATGATCCACAAGAACTGAGAAAGATTGCTGGAGAAACAACTTTAGAGAAGAAGACTGCTGAAGAAATCTCTGTGTAATTTCTGATTAGATACATCTGTAAACAAATTCTTAAAACAAATAACATTGAGAAATCCAGTCTTAACTGGTAGTTATCTTCTGTGATTGAGAGGTCTCATCAAGAAGAAACTTGACTGTAATCTTGGAAGAGTTTATGGGAGATAAACTCTGGGATTCAGGGAGATAAGAATAGAATAGAAAGAATCGTTTTAGATTGATAGGCGAGGAGCTAGAACATCTGTAAACGGATTCTGAGATATTCTATTGGAAAGGCCAAGATTGGATTTGATCTTGGGACTGGACGTAGGTCGTTCAACAATGGCTGAACCAGTATAAATCACTGCGTACAATCTTTCTTACCCTTATCTCTGTTTAATTTCTGCAGTGTGTATTTGTTTGATATTGATTGAGTACTTGAATATCTTTCTGCATATTTTGATATTACATGAAAGACTGTTTCCAGCATGATTGTAAGTGAATCAATATCTTCAACAATAAACGTAACTGGTGCATCTCTCAAATATATTCTTTGATCCATATACATTGTGCATTCATTTGTATTGTAGTTTTGGGACCTTATTTGATGCTATGTTTAATAAATGTACGATTTGTTAAACTGCTGCGCATATCTCAAAAAATAGGTAATCTTCCGCATAATTTTCATTTAACAGAGGTTACTGGTACCAACAAAACATACATATTGGATGCACAAGATTGGTTAAAAACCCTAATTGGACAAGAATAAGCCTAGGGAGGAGGAAAATGACCTAATTGATCATCAAATGACACAAACACACCTATTGGATGCACAAGATTGGTTAAAAACCCTAATTGGACAAGAATATGCCTAGGGAGGACGAAAATTACCTAAATATTAATTCAATGAAACAAACAACCTTATTGGATGCACAAGATTGGTTAAAAACCCTAATTGGACAAGAATAAGCCTAGGGACGACGAAAATGACCTAATTGATCATCCAATGACACAAACACACCTATTGGATGCACAAGATTGGTTAAAAACCCTAATTGGACAAGAATAATTCTAGGGGGGACGAAAATGACCTAAATGTTAATCCAATGAAACAACTCAACTTATTGGATGCACAAGATTGGTTCAAAACCCTAATTGGACAAGAATAAGCCTAGGGAGGACGAAAATGACCAAATTGATCATCCAATGACACAAACACACCTATTGGATGCACAAGAGTGGTTAAAATCCCTAATTGAACAAGAATATGCCTAGGGAGGACGAAAATGACCTAAATATTAATTCAATGAATTAAACAAACTTATTGGATGCACAAGATTTGTTAAAAACCCTAATTGGACAAGAATAAGCCTAGGGAGGACTAAAATGACCTAATTGATCATCAAATGACCCAAACACACCAATTGGATGCACATGATTGGTTAAAAATTCTAATTGGACAATAATATGCCTAGGGAGGACGAAAATGACCTATATGTTAATCCAATGACACAAATGATCTTATTGGATGCACTAGATTGGTTAAAAACCCTAATTGGACAAGAATAAGCCTAGGGGGGACGAAAATGACCTAAATGTTAATCCAATGACACAAATGAACTTATGGATGCACAAGATTGGTTAAAAACCCTAATTGGACAAGAATAAGCCTAGGGAGGACGAAAATTACCTAATTTATCATCCAATGTCACAAACACACCTATTGGATGCACAAGATTGGTTAAAAACCCTAATTGGACAAGAATATGCCTAGGGAGGACGAAAATGACCTAAATATTAATTCAATGACACACACACACCTATTGGAAGCATAAGATTGGTTAAAAACCCTAATTGGACAAGAATAAGCCTAGGGAGGACGAAAATGACCTAATTGATTATCCAATGACACAAACACACCTATTGGATGCACAAGATTGGTTAAAAACCCTAATTGGACAAGTATAAGCTTAGGGAGGACGAAAATGACCTAATTGATCCTCCAATGACACAAACACACCTATTGGATACACAAGATTGGTTAAAAACCCTAATTGGACAAGAATATGCATAGGGAGGACGAAAATGACCTAAATGTTAATTCAATGACACAAATGAACTTATTGGATGCACAAGATTGGTTAAAAACCCTAATTTGACAAGAATAAGCCTAGGGGGGACGAAAATGACCTAAATGTTAATCCAATGAAACAACTCAACTTATTGGATGCACAAGATTGGTTAAAAACCCTAATTGGACAAGAATAAGCCTAGGGAGGAGGAAAAGGACCTAATTGATCATCCAATGACACAAACACACCTATTGGATGCACAAGATTGGTTAAAAACCCTAATTGGACAAGAATATGCCTAGGGAGGCCGAAAATGACCTAAATATTAATTCAATGAAACAAACAAACTTATTGGATGCACAAGATTGGTTAAAAACCCTAATTGGACAAGAATAAGCCTAGGGAGGACGGAAATGACCTAATTGATCATCAAATGACACAAACACACCTATTGGATGCACAAGATTGGTTAAAATCCCTAATTGGACAAGAATATGTCTAGGGAGGACGAAAATGACCTAAATATTAATTCAATGACGCAAACAAAGTTATTGGATGCACAAGATTGGTTAACAACCCTAATTGGACAAGAATAAGCCTAGGGAGGACGAAAATGACCTAATTGATCATCCAATGACACAAACACACCTATTGGATGCACAAGATTGGTTAAAAACCCTAATTGGACAAGAATATGCCTAGGGAGGACGAAAATGACCTAAATATTAATTCAATGAAACAAACAAACTTATTGGATGCACAAGATTGGTTAAAAACCCTAATTGGACAAGAATAAGCCTAGGGAGGACGAAAATGACCTAATTGATCATCAAATGACACAAACACACTTATTGGTAGCACAAGATTGGTTAAAAACCCTAATTGGACAAGAATATGCCTAGGGAGGACGAAAATGACCTAAATATTAATTCAATGACACAAACAAAGTTATTGGATGCACAAGATTGGTTTAGAACCCTAATTGGACAAGAATAAGCCTAGGGAGGACGAAAATGACCTAATTGATCATCCAATGACACAAACACACCTATTGGATACACAAGATTGGTTAAAAACCCTAATTGGACAAGAATATGCCTAGGGAGGACGAAAATGACCTAAATGTTAATCCAATGACACAAATGAACTTATTGGATGCACAAGATTGGTTAAAAACCCTAATTGGAAAAGAATAAGCCTAGGGAGGACGAAAATGACCTAATTGATCATCCAATGCCACAAACACACCTATTGGATGCACAAGATTGGTTAAAAACCCTAATTGGACAAGAATATGCCTAGGGAGGACGAAAATGACCTAATTGATCATCCAATGACATAAACACACCTATTGGATACACAAGATTGGTTAAAAACCCTAATTGGACAAGAATAAGCCTAGGGAGGACGAAAATGAGCTAAATGTTAATCTAATGACACAACTCAACTTATTGGATGCACAAGATTGGTTAAAAACCCTAATTGGACAAGAATAAGCCTAGGGAGGACGAAAATGACCTAATTGATCATCCAATGACACAAACACACCTATTGGATGCACAAGATTGGTTAAAAACCCTAATTGGACAAGAATAAGCCTAGGGAGGACGAAAATGACCTAATTGATCATCCAATGACACAAACACACCTATTGGATGCACAAGATTGGTTAAAAACCCTAATTGGACAAGAATAAGCCTAGGGAGGACGAAAATGACCTAATTGATCATCCAATGACACAAACACACCTATTGGATGCACAAGATTGGTTTAAAACCCTAGTTGATCAAGAATATGCCTAGGAAGGACGAAAATGACCTAATTGATCATCCAATGACACAAATGAACTTATTGGATGCACAAGATTGGTTAAAAACCCTAATTGGACAAGAATAAGCCTAGGGAGGACGAAAATGACCTAATTGATCATCCAATGACACAAACACACCTATTGGATGCACAAGATTGGTTAAAAACCCTAATTGGACAAGAATAAGCCTAGGGAGGACGAAAATGACCTAATTGATCATCCAATGACACAAACACACCTATTGGATACACAAGATTGGTTAAAAACCCTAATTGGACAAGAATATGTCTAGGGAGGACGAAAATGACCTAAATGTTAATCCAATGACACAAATGAACTTATTGGATGCACAAGATTGGTAAAAAACCCTAATTGGACAAGAATAAGCATATGGAGGACGAAAATGACCTAAATGTTAATCCAATGAAATAACTCAACTTATTGGATGCACAAGATTGGTTAAAAACCCTAATTGGACAAGAATAAGCCTAGGGAGGACGAAAATGACCTAATTGATCATCCAATGACACAAACACACCTATTGGATGCACAAGATTGGTTAAAAACCCTAATTGGACAAGAATATGCCCAGGGAGGAGGAAAATGACCTAAATATTAATTCAATGACACAAACAAAGTTATTGGATGCACAAGATTGGTTAAAAACCCTAATTGGACAAGAATAAGCCTAGGGAGGACGAAAATGACCTAATTGATCATCCAATGACACAAACACACCTATTGGATGCACAAGATTGGTTAAAAACCCTAATTGGACAAGAATATGCCTAGGGAGGACGAAAATGACCTAAATATTAATTCAATGACACAAACAAACTTATTGGATGCACAAGATTGGTTAAAAACCCCAATTGGACAAGAATATGCCTAGGGAGGACGAAAATGACCTAATTGATCATCCAATGACACAAACACACCTATTGGATGCACAAGATTGGTTAAAAACCCTAATTGGACAAGAATAAGCCTAGGGAGGACGAAAATGACCTAATTGATCATCCAATGACACAAACACACCTATTGGATGCACAAGATTGGTTAAAAACCCTAATTGGACAAGAATAACCTTGGGAGGACGAAAATGACCTAATTGATCATCCAATGACACAAACACACCTATTGGATGCACAAGATTGGTTAAAAACCCTAATTGGACAAGAATATGCCTAGGGAGGACGAAAATGACCTAATTGATCATTCAATGACACAAATGAACTTATTGGATGCACAAGATTGGTTAAAAACCCTAATTGGACAAGAATAAGCCTAGGGAGGACGAAAATGACCTAATTGATCATCCAATGACACAAACACACCTATTGGATGCACAAGATTGGTTAAAAACCCTAGTTGGACAAGAATATGCCTAGTGAGGACAAAAATGACCTAATTGATCATCCAATGACACAAACAAACTTATTGGATGCACAAGATTGGTTAAAAACCCTAATTGGACAAGAATAAGCCTAGGGAGGACGAAAATTACCTAAATGTTAATCCAATGACACAAATGAACTTATTGGATGGACAAGATTGGTTAAAAACCATAATTGGGCAAGAATATGCGTAGCGAGGACGAAAATGACCTAATTGATCATCGAATGACACAAACACACCTATTGGATGCACAAGATTGGTTAACAACCCTAATTGGACAAGAATAAGCCTAGGGAGGAAGAAAATGACCTAAATGTTAATCCAATGACACAACTCAACTTATTGGATGCACAAGATTGGTTAAAAACCCTAATTGGACAAGAATAAGCCTAGGGAGCACGAAAATGACCCAATTGATCATCCAATGACACAAACACACCTATTGGATGCACCAGATTGGTTAAAAACCTTAATTGGACAAGAATATGCCTAGGGAGGACGAAAATGACCTAAATGTTAATCCAATGACACAAATGAACTTATTGGATGCACAAGATTGGTTAAAAACCCTAATTGGACAAGAATAAGCCTAGGAAGGACGAAATGACCTAATTGATCATCCAATGACACAAACACACCTATTGGATGCACAAGATTGGTTAAAAACCCTAATTGGACAAGAATATGCCTAGGGAGGACGAAAATGACCTAATTGATCATCCAATCACACAAACACACCTATTGGATGCACAAGATTGGTTAAAAACCCTAATTGGACAAGAATAAGCCTAGGGAGGACGAAAATGACCTAATTGATCATCCAATGACACAAACACACCTATTGGATGCACAAGATTGGTTAAAAACCCTAATTGGACAAGAATAAGCCAAGGGAGGACGAAAATGACCTAATTGATCAACCAATGACACAAACACACCTATTGGAAACACAAGATTGGTTAAAAACCCTAATTGGACAAGAATATGCCTAGGGAGGACGAAAATGACCTAAATGTTAATCCAATGACACAAATGAACTTATTGGATGCACAAGATTGGTTAAAAACCCTAATTGGACAAGATTAAGCCTATGGGGGACGAAAATGACCTAAATGTTAATCCAATGAAACAACTCAACTTATTGGATGCACAAGATTGGTTAAAAACCCTAATTGGACAAGAATAAGCCTAGGGAGGACGAAAATGACCTAATTGATCATCCAATGACACAAACACACCTATTGGATGCACAAGATTGGTTAAAAACCCTAATTGGACAAGAATATGCCTAGGGAGGACGAAAATGACCTAAATATTAATTCAATGAAACAAACAAACTTATTGGATGCACAAGATTGGTTAAAAACCCTAATTGGACAAGAATAAGCCTAGGGAGAACGAAAATGACCTAATTGATCATCCAATGACACAAACACACCTATTGGATGCAAAAGATTGGTTAAAAACCCTAATTGGACAAGAATATGCCTAGGGAGGACGAAAATGACCTAAATATTAATTCAATGAAACAAACAAACTTATTGGATGCACAAGATTGGTTAAAAACCCTAATTGGACAAGAATAAGTCTAGGGAGGACGAAAATGACCTAATTGATCATCAAATGACACAAACACACCTATTGGATGCACAAGATTGGTTAAAAACCCTAATTGGACAAGAATATGCCTAGGGAGGACGAAAATGACCTAAATATTAATTCAATGACACACACACACCTATTGGAAGCACAAGATTGGTTAAAACCCTAATTGGAAAAGAATAAGCCTAGGGAGGACGAAAATGACCTAATTGATCATCCAATGACACAAACACACCTATTGGTTGCACAAGATTGGTTAAAATCCCTAATTGGACAAGAATATGTCTAGGGAGGACGAAAATGACCTAAATATTAATTCAATGACGCAAACAAAGTTATTGGATGCACAAGATTGGTTAACAACCCTAATTGGACAAGAATAAGCCTAGGGAGGACGAAAATGACCTAATTGATCATCCAATGACACAAACACACCTATTGGATGCACAAAATTGGTTAAAAACCCTAATTGGACAAGAATAAGCCTAGGGAGGACGAAAATGACCTAATTGATCATCCAATGACACAAACACACCTATTGGATACACAAGATTGGTTAAAAACCCTAATTGGACAAGAATATGCCTAGGGAGGACGAAAATGACCTAAATGTTAATCCAATGACACAAATGAACTTATTGGATGCACAAGATTGGTTAAAAACCCTAATTGGACAAGAATAATTCTAGGGGGGACGAAAATGACCTAAATGTTAATTCAATGAAACAACTGAACTTATTGGATGCACAAGATTGGTTAAAAACCCTAATTGGACAAGAATAAGCCTAGGGAGGACGAAAATGACCTAATTGATCATCCAATGACACAAACACACCTATTGGATGCACAAGATTGGTTAAAAACCCTAATTGGACAAGAATATGCCTAGGGAGGACGAAAATGACCTAAATATTAATTCATTGAAACAAACAAACTTATTGGATGCACAAGATTGGTTAAAAACCCTAATTGGACAAGAATAAGCTTAGGGAGGACAAAAATGACCTAATTGATCATCAAATGACGCAAACACATCTATTGGATGCACAAGATTGGTTAAAAACCCTAATTGGACAAGAATATACCTAGGGTTTAGGGTTTAGGGTTTAGGGTTTAGGGTTTAGGGTTTAGGGTTTAGGGAGGACGAAAATGACCTAAATGTTAATCCAATGACACAAATGAACTTATTGGATGCACAAGATTGGTTAAAAACCCTAATTGGACAAGAATAAGCCTAGGGGGGACGAAAATGACGTAAATGTTAATCCAATGAAACAACTCAACTTATTGGATGCACAAGATTGGTTAAAAACCCTAATTGGACAAGAATAAGCCTAGGGAGGACGAAAATGACCTAATTGATCATCCAATGACACAAACACACCTATTGGATGCACAAGATTGGTTAAAAACCCTAATTGGACAAGAATAAGCCTAGGGAGGACGAAAATGACCTAATTGATCATCCAATGACACAAACACACCTATTGGATACACAAGATTGGTTAAAAACCCTAATTGGACAAGAATATGTCTAGGGAGGACGAAAATGACCTAAATGTTAATCCAATGACACAAATGAACTTATTGGATGCACAAGATTGGTAAAAAACCCTAATTGGACAAGAATAAGCATATGGAGGACGAAAATGACCTAAATGTTAATCCAATGAAATAACTCAACTTATTGGATGCACAAGATTGGTTAAAAACCCTAATTGGACAAGAATAAGCCTAGGGAGGATGAAAATGACCTAATTGATCATCCAATGACACAAACACAGCTATTGGATGCACAAGATTGGTTAAAAAACCTAATTGGACAAGAATATGCCTAGGGAGGACGAAAATGACCTAAATATTAATTCAATGAAACAAACAAACTTATTGGATGCACAAGATTGGTTAAAAACCCTAATTGGACAAGAATAAGTCTAGGGAGGACGAAAATGACCTAATTGATCATCAAATGACACAAACACACCTATTGGATGCACAAGATTGGTTAAAAACCCTAATTGGACAAGAATATGCCTAGGAAGGACGAAAATGACCTAAATATTAATTCAATGACACAAACAATGTTATTGGATGCACAACATTGGTTAAAAACCCTAATTGGACAAGAATAAGCCTAGGGAGGACGAAAATGACCTAATTGATCGTCCAATGACACAAACACACCTATTGGATGCACAAGATTGGTTAAAAACCCTAATTGGACAAGAATAAGCATAGGGAGGACGAAAATGACCTAATTGATCATCCAATGACACAAACACACCTATTGGACACACAAGATTGGTTAAAAACGCTAATTGGACAAGAATATGCCTAGGGAGGACGAAAATGACCTAAATGTTAATCCAATGACACAAATGAACTTATTGGATGCGCAAGATTGGTTAAAAACCCTAATTGGACAAGAATAAGTCTAGGGAGGACGAAAATGACCTAATTGATCATCAAATGACACAAACACACCTATTGGATGCACAAGATTGGTTAAAAACCCTAATTGGACAAGAATATGCCTAGGGAGGACGAAAATGACCTAAATATTAATTCAATGACACACACACACCTATTGGAAGCACAAGATTGGTTAAAACCCTAATTGGAAAAGAATAAGCCTAGGGAGGACGAAAATGACCTAATTGATCATCCAATGACACAAACACACCTATTGGTTGCACAAGATTGGTTAAAATCCCTAATTGGACAAGAATATGTCTAGGGAGGACGAAAATGACCTAAATATTAATTCAATGACGCAAACAAAGTTATTGGATGCACAAGATTGGTTAACAACCCTAATTGGACAAGAATAAGCCTAGGGAGGACGAAAATGACCTAATTGATCATCCAATGACACAAACACACCTATTGGATGCACAAAATTGGTTAAAAACCCTAATTGGACAAGAATATGCCTAGGGAGGACGAAAATGACCTAAATATTAATTCAATGAAACAAACAAACTTATTGGATGCACAAGATTGGTTAAAAACCCTAATTGGACAAGAATAAGCCTAGGGAGGACGAAAATGACCTAATTGATCATCCAATGACACAAACACACCTATTGGATGCACAAGATTGGTTAACAATCCTAATTGGACAAGAATAAGCCTAGGGAGGACGAAAATGACCTAATTGATCATCCATTGCCACAAACACACCTATTGGGTGCACAAGTTTGGTTAAAAACCCTAATTGGACAAGAATATGCCTAGGGAGGACGAAAATGACCTAAATATTAATTCAATGACACAAACAAACTTATTGGATGCACAAGATTGGTTAAAAACCCTAATTGGACAAGAATAAGCCTAGGGAGGACGAAAATGACCTAATTGATCATCCAATGACACAAACACACCTATTGGATGCACAAGATTTGTTAAAAACCCTAATTGGACAAGAATAAGCTTAGGGAGGACGAAAATGACCTAAATATTAATTCAATGACACAAACAAACTTATTGGATGCACAAGATAGGTTAAAAACCCTAATTGGACAAGAATAAGCCTAGGGAGGACGAAAATGACCTAATTGATCATCCAATGACACAAACACACCTATTGGATGCACAAGATTGGTTAAAAACCCTAATTGGACAAGAATATGCCTAGGGAGGACGGATATGACCTAAACGTTAATCCAATGACACAAATGAACTTATTGGATGCACAAAATTGGTTAAAAACCCTAATTGGACAAGAATAAGCCTAGGGAGGACGAAAATGACCTAAGTGAACATCCAATGATACAAACACACCTATTGGATGCACAAGATTGGTTAAAAACCCTAGTTGGACAAAAACATGCCTAGGGAGGACGAAAATGACCTAATTGATCATCCAATGACACTAATGAACTTATTGGATGCACAAGATTGGTTAAAAACCCTAATTGGACAAGAATATGTCTAGGGAGGACGAAAATGACCTAATTGATCATCCAATGACACAAACACACCTATTGGATGCACAAGATTGGTTAAAAACCCTAATTGGACAAGAATATGCCTAGGGAGGACGAAAATGACCTAATTGATCATCCAATGACACAAACACACCTATTGGATACACAAGATTGGTTAAAAACCCTAATTGGACAAGAATATGCTAAGGGAGGACGAAAATGACTTAATTGATCATCCAATGACACAAACACACCTATTGGATGCACAAGATTGGTTAAAAACCCTAGTTGGACAAGAACATGCCTAGGGAGGACGAAAATGACCTAAATGCTAATCCAATGACACAACTCAACTTATTAGATGCACAAGATTGGTTAAAAACCCTAATTGGACAAGAATATGTCTAGGGAGGACGAAAATGACCTAATTGATCATCCAATGACACAAACACACCTATTGGATGCACAAGATTGGTTAAAAACCCTAATTGGACAATAATATGCCTAGGGAGGATGAAAATGACCTAAATATTAATTCAATGACACAAACAAACTTATTGGATGCACAAGATTGGTTAAAAACCCCAATTGGACAATAATATGCCTAGGGAGGACGAAAATGACCTAATTGATTATCCAATGACACTAATGAACTTATTGGATGCACAAGATTGGTTAAAAACCCTAATTGGACAAGAATAAGCCTAGGAGGACGAAAATGACCTAATTGATCATCCAATGACACAAACACACCTATTGGATGCACAAGATTGGTTAAAAACCCTAATTGGACAAGAATATGCCTAGGGAGGACGAAAATGACCTAATTGATCATCCAATGACACAAACACACCTATTGGATGCACAAGATTGGTTAAAAACCCTAATTGGACAAGAATAAGCCTAGGGAGGACGAAAATGACCTAATTGATCATCCAATGACACAAACACACCTATTGGATGCACAAGATTGGTTAAAAACCCTAATTGGACAAGAATAAGCCTTCGAAGGACGAAAATGACCTAATTGATCATTCAATGACACAAACACACCTATTGGATGCACAAGATTGGTTAAAAACCCTAATTGGACAAGAATAAGCCTATGGAGGACGAAAATGAACTAATTGATCATCGAATGACACAAACACACCTATTGGATGCACAAGATTGGTTAAAAACCATAATTGGACAAGAATATGCCTAGGGAGGACGAAAATGACCTAATTGATCATCCAATGACACAAACACACCTATTGGATGCACAAGATTGGTTAAAAACCCTAATTGGACAAGAATAAGCCTAGGGAGGACGAAAATGACCTAATTGATCATCCAATGACACAAACACACCTATTGGATGCACAAGATTGGTTAAAAACCCTAATTGGACAAGAAGATGCCTAGGGAGGACAAAAATGACCTAATTGATCATCGAATGACACAAACACACCTATTGGATGCAAAAGTTTGGTTAAAAACCCTAATTGGACAAGAATAAGCCAAGGGAGAACGAATATGACCTAAATGTTAATCCAATAACACAAATGAACTTATTGGATGCACAAGATTGGTTAAAAACCCTAATTCGACAAGAATAAGCCTAGGGAGGACGAAAATGACCTAATTGATCATCCAATGACACAAACACACCTATTGGATGCACAAGATTGGTTAAAAACCCTAATTGGACAAGAATAAGCCTAGGGAGGACGAAAATGACCTAATTGATCATCCAATGACACAAACACACCTATTGGATGCACAAGATTGGTTAAAAACCCTAATTGGACAAGAATATGCCTAGGGAGGTCGAAAATGACCTAATTGATAATCCAATGACACAAACACACCTATTGGATGCACAAGATTGGTTAAAAACCCTAATTGGACAAGAATAAGCCTAGGGAGGATGAAAATGACCTAATTGATCATCCAATGACACAAACACACCTATTGGATGCACAAGATTGGTTAAAAACCCTAATTGGACAAGAATTAGCCTAGGGAGGACGAAAATGACCTAATTGATCATCCAATGACACAAACACACCTATTGGATGCACAAGATTGGTTAAAAAGCCTAATTGGACAAGAATATGCCTAGGGAGGACGAAAATGACCTAAATAATAATTCAATGACACAAACAAACTTATTTGATGCACAAGATTAGTTAAAAACCCTAATTGGACAAGAATAAGCCTAGGGAGGACGAAAATGACCTAATTGATCATCCAATGACACAAACACACCTATTGGATGCACAAGATTGGTTAAAAACCCTAATTGGACAAGAATAAGCCTAGGGAGGACGAAAATGACCTAATTGATCATCCAATGACACAAACACACCTATTGGATGCACAAGATTGGTTAAAAACCCTGGTTAGACAAGAATATGCCTAGGGAGGACGAAAATGACCTAATTGATCATCCAATGACACAAATGAACTTATTGGATGCACAAGATTGGTTAAAAACCCTAATTGGACAAGAATAAGCCTAGGGAGGACGAAAATAACCTAACTGATAATCCAATGACACAAACACACCTATTGGATGCACAAGATTGGTCTAAAACTCTAATTGGACAAGAATATGCCTAGGGAGGACGAAAATGACCTAAATGTTAATCCAATGACACAAATGAACTTATTGGATGCACAAGATTGGTTAAAAACCCTAATCAGACAAAATAAGCCTAGGGAGGACGAAAATGACCTAAATGTTAATCCAATGACACAACTCAACTTATTGGATGCACAAGATTGGTTAAAAACCCTAATTGGGCAAGAATAAGCCTAGGGAGGACTAAAATGACCTAATTGATCATCCAATGACACAAACACACCTATTGGATGCACAAGATTGGTTAAAAACCCTAATTGGACAAGAATAAGCCTAGGGAGGACGAAAATCACCTAAATGTTAATCCAATGACACAACTCAACTTATTGGATGCACAAGATTGGTTAAAAACTCTAATTGGACAAGAATAAGCCTAGGGAGGACGAAAATGACCTAATTGAACATCCAATGACACAAACACACCAATTGGATGCACAAGATTCGTTAAAAACCCTAATTGGACAAGAATATGCCTAGGGAGGACGAAAATGACCTAATTGATCATCCAATGACACAAACACACCTATTGGATGCACAAGATTGGTTAAAAACCCTAATTGGACAAGAATATGCCTAGGGAGGACGAAAATGACCTAATTGATCATCCAATGACACAAACACACCTATTGGATGCACAAGATTGGTTAAAAAAACTAATTGGACAAGAATATGCCTAGGGAGGACGAAAATGACCTAATCGATCATCCAATGACACAAACACACCTATTGGATGCAAAAGATTGGTTAAAAACCCTAATTGGACAAGAATAAGCCTAGGGAGGACGAAAATGACCTAATTGATCATCCAATGACACAAACACACCAATTGGATGCACAAGATTGGTTAAAAACCCTAATTGGACAAGAATATGCCTAGGGAGGTCGAAAATGACCTAATTGATCATCCAATGACACAAATGAACTTATTGGATGCACAAGATTAGTTAAAACCCTAATTGGACAAGAATAAGCCTAGGGAGGACGAAAATAACCTAATTGATCATCCAATGACACAAACACACCTATTGGATGCACAAGATTGGTTAAAAACCCTAATTGGACAAGAATAAGCCTAGGGAGGACGAAAATGACGTAATTGATCATCCAATGACACAAACACACCTATTGGATACACAAGATTGGTTAAAAACCCTAATTGGACAAGAATATGCCTAGGGAGGACGAAAATGACCTAAATGTTAACCCAATGACACAAATGAACTTATTGGATGCACAAGATTGGTTAAAAACCCTAATTGGACAAGAATAAGCCTAGGGGGGACGAAAATGACGTAAATGTTAATCCAATGAAACAACTCAACTTATTGGATGCACAAGATTGGTTAAAAACCCTAATTGGACAACAATAAGCCTAGGGAGGACGAAAGTGACCTAATTGATCATCCAATGACACAAACACACCTATTGGATGCACAAGATTGGTTAAAAACCCTAATTGGACAAGAATATGCCTAGGGAGGACGAAAATGACCTAAATATTAATTCAATGAAACAAACAAACTTATTGGATGCACAAGATTGGTTAAAAACCCTAATTGGACAAGAATAAGCCTAGGGAGGACGAAAATGACCTAAATTATCATCAAATGACACAAACACACCTATTGGATGCACAAGATTGGTTAAAAACCCTAATTGGGCAAGAATATGCCTAGGGAGGACGAAAATGACCTAAATATTAATTCAATGACACAAACAAAGTTATTGGATGCACAACATTGATTAAAAACCCTAATTGGACAAGAATAAGCCTAGGGAGGACGAAAATGACCTAATTGATCATCCAATGACACAAACACACCTATTGGATGCACAAGATTGGTTAAAAACCCTAATTGGACAAGAATAAGCCTAGTGAGGACGAAAATGACCAAATTGATCAACCAATGACACAAACACACCTATTGGACACACAAGATTGGTTAAAAACGCTAATTGGACAAGAATATGCCTAGGGAGGACGAAAATAACCTAAATGTTAATCCAATGACACAAATGAACTTATTGGATGCACAAGATTGGTTAAAAACCCTAATTGGACAAGAATAAGCCTAGGGGGTACGAAAATGACCTAAATGTTAATCCAATGAAACAACTCAACTTATTGGATGCACAAGATTGGTTAAAAACCATAATTGGACAAGAATAAGCCTAGGGAGGACGAAAATGACCTAATTGATCATCCAATGACACAAACACACCTATTGGATGCAAAAGATTGGTTAAAAACCCTAATTGGACAAGAATATGCCTAGGGAGGACGAAAATTATCTAAATATTAATTCAATGAAACAAACAAACTTATTGGATGCACAAGATTGGTTAAAAACCCTAATTACACAAGAATAAGCCTAGGGAGGACGAAAATGACCTAATTGATCATCAAATGACACAAACACACCTATTGGATGCACAAGATTGGTTAAAAACCCAAATTGGACAAGAATATGCCTAGGGAGGACGAAAATGACCTAAATATTAATTCAATAACACAAACAAAGTTATTGGATGCACAAGATTGGTTAAAAACCCTAATTGCACAAGAAGAAGCCTAGGGAGGACGAAAATGACCTAATTGATCATCCAATGACACAAACACACCTATTGGTTGCACAAGATTGGTTAAAAACCCTAATTGGACAAGAATAAGCCTAGGGAGGACGAAAATGACCTAATTGATCATCCAATGACACAAACACATCTATTGGATACACAAGATTGGTTAAAAACCCTAATTGGACAAGAATATGCATAGGGAGGACGAAAATTACCTAAATGTTAATCCAATGACACAAATGAACTTATTGGATGCACAACATTGGTTAAAAACCCTAATTGGACAAGAATAAGCCTAGGGAGGACGAAAATGACCTAAATGTTAATCCAATGAAACAACTCAACTTATTGGATGCATAAGATTGGTTAAAAACCCTTATTGGACAAGAATATGCCTAGGGAGGACGAAAATGACCTAAATGTTAATCCAATGACACAAATGAACTTATTGGATGCACAAGATTGGTTAAAAACCCTAATTGGACAAGAATAAGCCTAGGGGGTACGAAAATGACCTAAATGTTAATCCAATGAAACAACTCAACTTATTGGATGCACAAGATTGGTTAAAAACCCTAATTGGACAAGAATAAGCCTAGGGAGGACGAAAATGACCTAATTGATCATCCAATGACACAAACACACCTATTGGATGCACAAGATTGGTTAAAAACCCTAATTGGACAAGAATATGCCTAGGGAGGACGAAAATGACCTAAATATTAATTCAATGAAACAAACAAACTTATAGGATGAACAAGATTGGTTAAAAACCCTAATTGGACAAGAATAAGCCTAGGGAGGACGAAAATGACCTAATTGATCATCCAATGACACAAACACACCTATTGGATGCACAAGATTCGTTAAAAACCCTAATTGGACAAGAATAAGCCTAGGGTGGACGAAAATGACCTAAATGTTAATCCAATGACACAAATCAACTTATTGGATGCACAAGATTGGTTAAAAACCCTAATTGGACAAGAATAAGCCTAGGGAGGACGAAAATGACCTAATTGATCATCCAATGCCACAAACACACCTATTGGATGCACAAGATTGGTTAAAAACCCTAATTGGACAAGAATATGCCTAAGGAGGACGAAAATGACCTAATTGATCATCCAATGACACAAACACACCTATTGGATGCACAAGATTGGTTAAAAACCCTAATTGGACAAGAATAAGCCTAGGGAGGACGAAAATGACCTAATTGATCATCCAATGACACAAACACACCTATTGGATGCATAAAATTGGTTAAAAACCCTAATTGGACAAGAATATGCCTAGGGAGGAAGAAAATAAACTAAATATTAATTTAATGACACAAACAAACTATTCGGATGCACAAGATTGGTTAAAAACCCTAATTGGACAAGAATAAGCCTAGGGAGGACGAAAATGACCTAATTGATCATCCAATGACACAAACACACCTATTGGATGCACAAGATTGGTTAAAAACCCTAATTGGACAAGAATATGCCTAGGGAGGACGAAAATGACCTAATTGATAATCCAATGACACAAACACACCTATTGGATGTACAAGATTGGTTAAAAACCATAATTGGACAAGAATAAGCCTAGGGAGGACGAAAATGACCTAATTGATCATCCAATGACACAAACACACCTATTGGATGCACAAGATTGGTTAAAAACCCTAATTGGACAAGAATAAGCCTAGGGAGGACGAAAATGACCTAATTGATCATCCAATGACACAAACACACCTATTGGATGCACAAAATTGGTTAAAAACCCTAATTGGACAAGAATAAGCCTAGGGAGAACGAAAATGATATAAATGTTAATCCAATGACACAACTCAACTTATTGGATGCACAAGATCGGTTAAAAACCCAAATTGGACAAGAATAAGCCTAGGGAGGACGAAAATCACCTAATTGATCATCCAATGACACAAACACACCTATTGAATGCACAAGATCGGTTAAAAACCCTAATTGGACAAGAATAAGCCTAGGGAGGACGAAAATGACCTAATTGATCATCCAATGACACAAACACACCTATTGGATGCACAAGATTGGTTAAAAACCCTAATTGGACAAGAATATGCCTAGGGAGGACGAAAATGACCTAATTGATCATCCAATGACACAAACACACCTATTGGATGCAGAAGATTGGTTAAAAACCCTAATTGGACAATAATATGCGTAGGGAGGACGAAAATGACCTAAATATTAATTCAATGACACAAACAAACTTATTGGATTCACAAGATTGGTTAAAAACCCTAATTGGGCAAGAATAGGCCTAGGGAGGACGAAAATGACCTAATTGATCATCCAATGACACAAACACACCTATTGGATGCACAAGATTGGTTAAAAACCCTAATTGGACAAGAATAAGCCTAGGGAGGACGAAAATGACCTAATTGATCATCCAATGACACAAACACACCTATTGGATGCACAAGATTGGTTAAAAACCCTAATTGGACAAGAATATGCCTAGGGAGGACGAAAATGACCTAATTGATCATCCAATGACACAAACACATCTATTGGAAGCACAAGATTGGTTAAAAACCCTAATTGGACAAGAATATGCAAAGGGAGGACGACAATGACCTAATTGATCATCCAATGACACAAACACAACTATTGGATCCACAAGATTGGTTAAAAACTCTAATTGGACAAGAATATACCTAGGCAGGACGAAAATGACTTAATTGATCATCCAATGACACAAACACATCTATTGGATGCACAAGATCGGTTAAAAACCCTAATTGGACAAGAATAAGCCTAGGGAGGACGAAAATGACCTAATTGATCATCCAATGACACAAACACACCTATTGGATGCACAAGATTGGTTAAAAACCCTAATTGGACAAGAATATGCCTAGGGAGGACGAAAATGACCTAATTGGTCATCCAATGACACAAACACACCTATTGGATGCACAAGATTGGTTAAAAACCCTAATTGGACAAGAATAAGCCTAGGGAGGACGAAAATAACCTAATTGATCATCCAATGACACAAACACACCTATTGGATGCACAAGATTGGTTAAAAACCCTAATTGGACAAGAATATGCCTAGGCAGGACGAAAATGATCTAAATGTTAATCCAATGACACAAATGAACTTATTGGATGCACAAGATTGGTTAAAAACCCTAATTGGACAAGAATAAGCCTAGGGAGGACGAAAATGACCTAATTGATCATCCAATGACACAAACACACCTATTGGATGCACAAGATTGGTTAAAAACCCTAATTGGACAAGAATATGCCTAGGGAGGACGAAAATGACCTAATTGATAATCCAATGACACAAACACACCTATTGGATGCACAAGATTGGTTAAAAACCCTAATTGGACAAGAATAAGCGTAGGGAGAACGAAAATGACCTAATTGATCATCCAATGACACAAACACACCTATTGGATGCACAAGATTGGTTAAAAAAGCTAATTGGACCAGAATATGCCTAGGGAGGACGAAAATGACCTAATTGATCATCCAATGAAACAAACACCCCTATTGGATGCACAAGATTCGTTAAAAACCCTAATTGGACAAGAAATAGCCTAGGGAGGACGAAAATGACCTAATTGATCATCCAATGACACAAACACACCTATTGGATGCACAAGATTGGTTAAAAACCCTAATTGGACAAGAATATGCCTAGGGAGGACGAAAATGACCTAAATATTAATTCAATGAAACAAACAAACTTATTGGATGCACAAGATTGGTTAAAAACCCTAATTGGACAAGAATAAGCCTGGGGAGGACGAAAATGACCTAATTGATCATCCAATGACACAAATGAACTTATTGGATGCACAAGATTGGTTAAAAACCCTAATTGGACAAGAATAAGCCTAGGGAGGACGAAAATGACCTAATTGATCATCCAATGACACAAACACACCTATTGGATGTAGAAGATTGGTTAAAAACCCTAATTGGACAAGAATACGCCTAGGGAGGACGAAAATGACCTAATTGATCATCCAATGACACAAACACACCTATTGGATGCACAAGATTGGTTAAAAACCCTAATTGGACAAGAATAAGCCTAGGGAGGACGAAAATGACCTAATTGATCATCCAATGACACAAAGGAACTTATTGGATGCACAAGATTTGTTAAAAACCCTAATTGGACAAGAATAAGCCTAGGGAGGACGAAAATGACCTAATTGATCATCCAATGACACAAACACACCTATTGGATGCACAAGATTGGTTAAAAACCCTAATTGGACAAGAATATGCCTAGGGAGGACGAAAATGACCTAAATGTAAATCCAATGACACAAATGAACTTATTGGATTCACTAGATTGGTTAAAAACCCTAATTGGACAAGAATCAGCCTAGGGAGGACGAAAATGACCTAATTGATCATCCAATGACACAAACACACCTATTGGATACACAAGATTGGTTAAAAACCCTAATTGGACAAGAATATGCCTAGGGAGGACGAAAATGACCTAAATGTTAATCCAATGACACAAATGAACTTATTGGATGCAGAAGATTGGTTAAAAACTATAATTGGACAATAATAAGCCTAGGGAGGACGAAAATGACCTAATTGATCATCCAATGACACAAACACACCTATTGGATGCACAAGATTGGTTAAAAACCCTAATTGGACAAGAATATGCCTAGGGAGGACGAAAATGACCTAATTGATCATCCAATGACACAAACACACCTATTGGATACACAAGATTGGTTAAAAACCCTAATTGGACAAGAATATGTCTAGGGAGGACGAAAATGACCTAAATGTTAATCCAATGACACAAATGAACTTATTGGATGCACAAGATTGGTTAAAAACCCTAATTGGACAAGAATAAGCCTAGGGGGACAAAAATGACCTAAATGTTAATCCAATGAAACAACTCAACTTATTGGATGCACAAGATTGGTTAAAAACCCTAATTGGACAAGAATAAGCCTAGGGAGGACGAAAATGACCTAATTGATCATCCAATGACACAAACACACCTATTGGATGCACAAGATTGGTTAAAAACCCTAATTGGACAAGAATATGCCTAGGGAGGACGAAAATGACCTAAATATTAATTCAATGACACAAACAAAGTTATTGGATGCACAAGATTGATTAAAAACCCTAATTTGACAAGAATAAGTCTAGGTAGGACGAAAATGACCTAATTGATCATCCAATGACACAAACACACCTATTGGATGCACAAGATTGGTTAAAAACCCTAATTGGACATGAATAAGCCTAGGGACGACGAAAACGACCTAATTGATCATCCATTGACACAAACACACCTATTGGATGAACAAGATTGGTTAAAAACCCTAATTGGACAAGAATAAGCCTAGGGAGGACGAAAATGACCTAATTGATCATCCAATGACACAAACACACCTATTGGATGCACAAGATTGGTTAAAAACCCTAATTGGACAAGAATATGCCTAGGGAGGACGAAAATGACCTAAATATTAATTCAATGACACAAACAAAGTTATTGGATGCACAAGATTGGTTAAAAACCCTAATTGGACAAGAATAAGTCTAGGGAGGACGAAAATGACCTAATTGATCATCCAATGACACAAACACACCTATTGGAGGCACAAGATTGGTTAAAAACCCTAATTGGACAAGAATATGCTTAGGGAGGACGAAAATGACCTAAATGTTAATCCAATGACACAAATGAACTGATTGGATGCACAAGATAGGTTAAAAACCCTAATTGGACAAGAATAAGCCTAGGGAGGACGAAAATGACCTAATTGATCATCCAATGACACAAACACACCTATTGGATGCACAAGATTGGTTAAAAACCCTAATTGGACAAGAATATGCCTAGGGAGGAGGAAAATGACCTAAATATTAATTCAATGACACAAACAAAGTTATTGGATGCACAAGATTGGTTAAAAACCCTAATTGGACAAGAATAAGCCTAGGGAGGACGAAAATGACCTAATTGATCATCCAATGACACAAATGAACTTATTGGATGCACAAGATTGGATAAAAACCCTAATTGGACAAGAATAAGCCAAGGGAGGACCAAAATGACCTAATTGATCATCCAATGACACAAACACACCTATTGGATGCACAAGATTGGTTAAAAACCCTAATTGGACAAGAATAAGCCTAGGGAGGACGAAAATAACCTAATTGATCATCCAATGACACAAATGAACTTATTGGATGCACAAGATTGGTTAAAAACCCTAATTGGAGAAGAATAAGCCTAGGGAGGACCAAAATGACCTAATTGATCATCCAATGACACAAACACACCTATTGAATGCACAAGATTGGTTAAAACTCCTAATTGGACAAGAATATGCCTAGGGATGACGAAAATGACCTAAATATTAATTCAATGACACAAACAAAGTTATTGGATGCACAAGATTGGTTAAAAACCTTAATTGGACAAGAATAAGCCTAGGGAGGACGAAAATGACCTAATTGATCATCCAATGACACAAATGAATTTATTGGATGCACAAGATTGGTTAAAAACCCTAATTTGACCAGAATAAGCCTAGGGAGGACGAAAATGACCTAATTGATCATCCAATGACACAAACACACCTATTGGATGCACAAGATTGGTTAAAAACCCTAATTGGACAAGAATAAGCCTAGGGAGGACGAAAATGACCTAATTGATCATCCAATGACACAAACACACCTATTGGATGCACAAGATTGGTTAAAAACCCTAATTGGACAAGAATATGCCTAGGGAGGACGAAAATGACCTAAATATTAATTCAATGAAACAAACAAACTTATTGGATGCACAAGATTGGTTAAAAACCCTAACTGGACAAGAATATGCCTAGGGAGGACGAAAATGACCTAATTGATCATCCAATGACACAAACACACCTATTGGATGCACAAGATTGGTTAAAAATCCTAATTGGACAAGAATATGCCTAGGGAGGACGAAAATGATCTAAATATTAATTCAATGACACAAATAAACTTATTGGATGCACAAGATTGGTTAAAAACCCTAATTGGACATTAATAAGCCTAGGGAGGACGAAAATGACCTAATTGATCATCCAATGACACAAACAGACCTATTGGAAGCACAAGATTGGTTAAAAACCCTAATTGGACAAGAATAAGCCTAGGGAGGACGAAAATGACCTAATTGATCATCCAATGACACAAACACACCTATTGGATGCACAAGATTGGTTAAAAACCCTAATTGGACAAGAATATGCCTAGGGAGGACGAAAATGACCTAATTGATCATCCAATGACACAAACACACCTATTGGATGCACAAGATTGGTTAAAAATCCTAATTTGACAAGAATAAGCCTAGGGAGGACGAAAATGACCTAAATGTTAATCCAATGACACAAATGAACTTATTGGATGCACAAGATTTGTTAAAAACCCTAATTGGACAAGAATAAGCCTAGGGAGGACGAAAATGACCTAAATGTTAATCCAATGAGACAACTCAACTTATTGGATGCACAAGATTGGTTAAAAACCCTAATTGGACAAGTATATGCCTAGGCAGGACGAAAATGACCTAAATGTTAATCCAATGACACAAATGAACTTATTGGATGCACAAGATTGGTTAAAAACACTAATTGGACAACAATATGCCTAGGGAGGACGAAAATGACCTAATTGATCATCCAATGACACAAACACACCTATTGGATGCACAAGATTGGTTAAAAACCCTAATTGGACAAGAATAAGCCTAGGGAGGACGAAAATGACCTAATTGATCATCCAATGACACAAACACACCTATTGGATGCACAAGATTGGTTAAAAACCCTAATTGGACAAGAATATGCCTAGGGAGGACGAAAATGACATAATTGATCATCTAATGACACAAACAAACCTATTGGATGCACAAGATTGGTTAAAAACCCTAATTGGACAAGAATAAGCCTAGGAAGGACGAAAATGACATAATTGATCATCCAATGACACAAACACACCTATTGGATGCACAAGATTGGTTAAAAACCCTAATTGGACAAGAATATGCCTAGGGAGGACGAAAATGACCTAATTGATCATCCAATGACACAAATACACCTATTGGATGCACAAGATCGGTTAAAAATCCTAATTGGACAAGAATAAGCCTAGGGAGGACGAAAATGACCTAATTGATCATCTAATGACTCAAACACACCTATTGGATGCACAAGATTGGTTTAAAACCCTAATTGGACAAGAAGAAGCCTAGGGAGGACGAAAATGACCTAATTGGTCATCCAATGACACAAACACACCTATTGGTTGCACAAGATTGGTTAAAAACCCTAATTGGACAAGAATATGCCTAGGGAGGACGAAAATGACCTAATTGATCATCCCATGACACAAATGACCTTATTGGATGCACAAGATTAGTTAAAAACCCTAATTGGACAAGAATAAGCCTAGGGAGGACGAAAATAACTTAATTGATCATCCAATGACACAAACACACCTATTGGATGCACAAGATTGGTTAAAAACCCTAATTGGACAAGAATAAGCCTAGGGAGGACGAAAATGACCTAATTGATCGTCCAATGACACATACAAACTTATTAGATGCACAAGATTGGTTAAAAACCCTAATTGGACAAGAATAGGCCTCGGGAGGACGAAAATGACCTAATTGATCATCCAATGACACAAACACACCTATTGGATGCACAAGATTGGTTAAAAACCCTAATTGGACAAGAATATAAGTAGGGAGGACGAAAAATGACCTAAATATTAATTCAATGACACAAACAAACTTATCGGATGCACAAGATTGGTTAAAAACCCTAATTGGACAAGAATAAGCCTAGGGAGGACGAAAATGACCTAATTGATCATCCAATGACACATACACACCTATCGGATGCACAAGATTGGTTAAAAACCCTAATTGGACAAGAATAAGCCTAGGGAGGAAGAAAATAACCTAATTGATCATCCAATGACACATACAAACTTATTAGATGCACAAGATTGGTTAAAAACCCTAATTGGAAAAGAATAAGCCTAGGGAGGAGGACAATGACCTAATTGATCATCCAATGACACAAACACACCTATTGGATACACAAGATTGGTTAAAAACCCTAATTGGACAAGAATATAATTAGGGAGGACGAAAATGACCTAAATATTAATTCAATGACACAAACAAACTTATCGGATACACAAGATTGGTTAAAAACCCTAATTGGACAAGAATAAGCCTAGGGGGTACGAAAATGACCTAAATGTTAATCCAATGACACAACTCAACTTATTGGATGCACAAGATTGGTTAAAAACCCTAATTGGACTAGAATAAGCCTAGGGAGGACGAAAATGACCTAATTGATCATCCAATGACACTAAAACACCTATTGGATGCACAAGATTGGTTAAAAACCCTAATTGGACAAGAATATGCCTAGGGAGGACGAAAATGACCTAATTGATCATCCAATGACACAAACACACCTATTGGATGCACAAGATCGGTTAAAAATCCTAATTGGACAAGAATAAACCTAGGGAGGACGAAAATGACCTAATTGATCATCCAATGACACAAACACACCTATTGGATGCACAAGATTGGTTAAAAACCCTAATTGGACAAGAATATGCCTAGGGAGGAGGAAAATGACCTTAATATTAATTCAATGACACAAACAACGTTATTGGATGCACAAGATTGGTTAAAAACCCTAATTGGACAAGAATAAGCCTAGGGAGGACGAAAATGACCTAATTGATCATCCAATGACACAAACACACCTATTGGATGCACAAGATTGGTTAAAAACCCTAATTGGACAAGAATAAGCCTAGGGAGGACAACAATGACCTAATTGATCATCCAATGACACAAACACACCTATTGGATGCACAAGAATGGTTAAAAACCCTAATTGGACAAGAATAAGCCTAGGGAGGACGAAAATGACCTAATTGATCATCCAATGACACAAACACACCTATTGGATGCACAAGATTGGTTAAAAACCCTAATTGGACAAGAATAAGCCTAGGGAGGACGAAAATGACCTAATTGATCATCCAATGACACAAACACACCTATTGGATGCACAAGATTGGTTAAAAACCCTAATTGGACAAGAATATGCCTAGGGAGGACGAAAATGACCTAAATGTTAATCCAATGACACAACTCAACCTATTGGATGCACAAGATTGGTTAAAAACCCTAATTGGACAAGAATAAGCCTAGGGAGGACGATAAATGACCTAATTGATCATCCAATGACACAAACACACCTATTGGATGCACAAGATTGGTTAAAAACCCTAATTGGACAAGAATAAGCCTAGGGAGGACGAAAATGACCTAATTGATCATCCAATGACACAAACACACCTATTGGATGCACAAGATTGGTTAAAAACCCTAATTGGACAAGAATAAGCCTAGGGAGGACGAAAATGACCTAATTGATCATCCAATGACACAAACACACCTATTGGATGCACAAGATTGGTTAAAAACCCTAATTGGACAAGAATAAGCCTAGGGAGGACGAAAATGACCTAATTGATCATCCAATGACACAAACACACCTATTGGATGCACAAGATTGGTTTAAAACCCTAGTTGATCAAGAATATGCCTAGGAAGGACGAAAATGACCTAATTGATCATCCAATGACACAAATGAACTTATTGGATGCACAAGATTGGTTAAAAACCCTAATTGGACAAGAATAAGCCTAGGGAGGACGAAAATGACCTAATTGATCATCCAATGACACAAACACACCTATTGGATGCACAAGATTGGTTAAAAACCCTAATTGGACAAGAATAAGCCTAGGGAGGACGAAAATGACCTAATTGATCATCCAATGACACAAACACACCTATTGGATGCACAAGATTGGTTAAAAACCCTAATTGGACAAGAATAAGCCTAGGGAGGACGAAAATGACCTAATTGATCATCCAATGACACAAACACATCTATTGGAAGCACAAGATTGGTTAGAAACCCTAGTTGGACAAGAATATGCCTAGGGAGGACGAAAATGACCTAATTGATCATCCAATGACACAAATGAACTTATTGGATGCACAAGATTGCTTAAAAACCCTAATTGGACAAAAATAAGCATAGAAAGGACGAAAATGACCTAATTGATCATCCAATGACACAAACACACCTATTGGATGCACAAGATTGGTTAAAAACCCTAATTGGACAAGAATAAGCCTAGGGAGGACGAAAATGACCTAATTGATCATCCAATGACACAAACACACCTATTGGATGCACAAGATTGGTTAAAAACCCTAATTGGACAAGAATAAGCCTAGGGAGGACGAAAATGACCTAATTGATCATCCAATGACACAAACACACCTATTGGATGCACAAGATTGGTTAAAAACCCTAATTGGACAAGAATATGCCAAGGGAGGACGAAAATGACCTAAATATTAATTCAATGACATAAAGAAACTTTTTGGATGCACAAGATTGGTTAAAAACCCTAATTGGACCAGAATAAGCCTAGGGAGGACGAAAATGACCTAATTGATCATCCAATGACATAAACAAAGTTATTGGATGCACAAGATTGGTTAAAAACCCTAATTGGACAAGAATAAGCCTAGGGAGGAAGAAAATGACCTAATTGATCATCCAATGACACAAACACACCTATTGGATGCACAAGATTGGTTAAAAACCCTAATTGGACAAGAATAAGCCTAGGGAGGACGAAAATGACCTAATTGATCATCCAATGACACAAACACACCTATTGGATGCACAAGATTGGTTAAAAACCCTAATTGGACAAGAATATGCCTAGGGAGGATGAAAATGACCTAATTGATCATCCAATGACACAAACACACCAATTGGATGCACAAGATTCGTTAAAAACCCTAATTGGACAAGAATATGCATAGGGAGGTCGAAAATGACCTAATTGATCATCCAATGACACAAACACACCTATTGGATGCACAAGATTGGTTAAAAACCCTAATTGGACAAGAATATGCCTAGGGAGGACGAAAATGACCTAATTGATCATCCAATGACACAAACACACCTATTGGATGCACAAGATCGGTTAAAAATCCTAATTCGACAAGAATAAGCCTAGGGAGGACGAAAATGACCTAATTGATCATCCAATGACACAAACACACCTATTGGATGCACAAGATTGGTTAAAAACCCTAATTGGACAAGAATATGCCTAGGGAGGACGAAAATGACCTAATTGATCATTCAATGACACAAACACACCTATTGGAAGCACAAGATTGGTTAAAAACCCTAGTTGGACAAGAATATGCCTAGGGAGGACGAAAATGACCTAATTGATCATCCAATGACACAAACACACCTATTGGATGCACAAGATTGGTTAAAAACCCTAATTGGACAAGAATAAGCCTAGGGAGGACGAAAATGACCTAAATGTGAATCCAATGACACAACTCAACTTATTGGATGCACAAGATTGGTTAAAAACTCTAATTGGACAAGAATATGCCTAGGGAGGACGAAAATGACCTAAATATTAATTCAATGACACAAATGAACTTATTGGATGCACAAGATTGGTTAAAAACCCTAATTGGACAAGAATAAGCATAGGGAGGACGAAAATGACCTAATTGATCATCCAATGACACAAACACACCTATTGGATGCACAAGATTGGTTAAAAACCCTAATTGGACAATAATATGCCTATGGAGGACGAAAATGACCTAATTGATCATCCAATGACACAAACACACCTATTGGATGCACAAGATTGATTAAAAACCCTAATTGGACAAGAATATGCCTAGGGAGAACGAAAATGACCTAAATTGATCATCCAATGACACAAACAAACCTATTGGATGCACAAGATTGGTTAAAAACCCTAATTGGACAAGAATATGCTTAGGGAGCACGAAAATGACCTAAATGTTAATCCAATGACACAAATGAACTTATTGGATGCACAAGAATGGTTAAAAACCCTAAATGGACAAGAATAAGCCTAGGGAGGACGAAAATGACCTAATTGATCATCCAATGACACAAACACACCTATTGGATGCACAAGATTGATTAAAAACCCTAATTGGACAAGAATAAGCCTAAGGAGGACGAAAATGACCTAATTGATAATCCAATGACACAAACACACTTAATGGATGCACAAGATTGGTTAAAAACCCTAGTTGGACAAGAATATGCCTAGGGAGGACGAAAATGACCTAATTGATCATCCAATGACACAAACACACCTATTGGATGCACAAGATTGGTTAAAAACCCTAATTGGACAAGAATAAGCCTAGGGAGGACGAAAATGACCTAAATGTGAATCCAATGACACAACTCAACTTATTGGATGCACAAGATTGGTTAAAAACCCTAATTGGACAAGAATTTGCCTAGGGAAGAATAAAATGACCTAAATATTAATTCAATGACACAAATGAACTTATTGGATGCACAAGATTGGTTAAAAACCCTAATTGGACAAGAATAAGCCTAGGGAGGACGAAAATGACCTAATTAATCATCCAATGACACAAACACACCTATTGGATGCACAAGATTGGTTAAAAACCTTCATTGGACAAGAATATGCCTAGGGAGGACGAAAATGACCTAAATGTTAATCCAATGACACAAATGAACTTATTGGAAGCACAAGATTGGTTAAAAACCCTAATTGGACAAGAATTAGCCTTGGGAGGACGAATATGACCTAATTGATCATCCAATGACACAAACGCACCTATTGGATGCACAAGACTGGTTAAAAACCCTAATTGGACAAGAATATGCCTAGGAAGGACGAAAATGACCTAATTGATCATCCAATGACACAAACACACGTATTGGAAGCACAAGATTGTTTAAAAACCCTAATTGGACAAGTATATGCCTAGGGAGGACGAAAATGACCTAAATATTAATTCAATGACACAAATGAACTTATTGGATGCACAAGATTGGTTAAAAACCCTAATTGGACAAGAATAAGCATAGGGAGGACGAAAATGACCTAATTGATCATCCAATGACACAAACACACCTATTGGATGCACAAGATTGGTTAAAAACCCTAATTGGACAAGAATATGCCTAGGGAGGACGAAAATGACCTAATTGATCATCCAATGACACAAACACACCTATTGGATGCACAAGATTGATTAAAAACCCTAATTGGACAAGAATATGCCTAGGGAGAACGAAAATGACCTAAATTGATCATCCAATGACACAAACACACCTATTGGATGCACAAGATTGGTTAAAAACCCTAATTGGACAAGAATAAGCCTAGGGATGACGAAAATGATCTAATTGATCATCCATTGCCACAAACACACCTATTGGATGCACAAGATTGGTTAAAAACCCTAATTGGACAAGAATATGCCTAGGGAGGACGAAAATGACCTAATTGATCATCCAATGACACAAACACACCTATTGGATGCACAAGATTGGTTAAAAACCCTAATTGGACAAGAATTAGCCTAGGGAGGACGAAAATGACCTAATTGATCATCCAATGACACAAACACACCTATTGGAAGCACAAGATTGGTTAAAAAGCCTAATTGGACAAGAATATGCCTAGGGAGGACGAAAATGACCTAAATAATAATTCAATGACAAAAACAAACTTATTTGATGCACAAGATTGGTTAAAAACCCTAATTGGACAAGAATAAGCCTAGGGAGGACGAAAATGACCTAATTGATCATCCAATGACACAAACACACCTATTGGATGCACAAGATTGGTTAAAAACCCTAATTGGACAAGAATAAGCCTAGGGAGGACGAAAATGACCTAATTGATCATCCAATGACACAAACACACCTATTGGATGCACAAGATTGGTTAAAAACCCTAGTTAGACAAGAATATGCCTAGGGAGGACGAAAATGACCTAATTGATCACCCAATGACACAAATGAACTTATTGGATGCACAAGATTGGTTAAAAACCCTAATTGGACAAGAATAAGCCTAGGGAGGACGAAAATGACCTAATTGATCATCCAATGACACAAACACACCTATTGGATGCACAAGATTGGTTAAAAACACTAATTGGACATGAATAAGCCTCGGGAGGACGAAAATGACCTAATTGATCATCCAATGACACAAAAACACCTATTGGATGCACAAGATTGGTTAAAAACCCTAATTGGACAAGAATATGCCTAGGGAGGATGGAAATGACCTAATTGATCATCCAATGACACAAACACACCTATTGGATGCACAAGATCGGTTAAAAATCCTAATTGGAAAAGAATAAACCTAGGGAGGACGAAAATGACCTAATTGATCATCCAATGACACAAACACACCTATTGGATGCACAAGATTGGTTAAAAATCCTAATTGGACAAGAATATGCCTAAGGAGGACGAAAATGACCTAAATATTAATTCAATGACACAAACAAACTTATCGGATGCACAAGATTGGTTAAAAACCCTAATTGGACAAGAATAAGCCTAGGGGGTACGAAAATGACCTAAATGTTAATCCAATGACACAACTCAACTTATTGGATGCACAAGATTGGTTAAAAACCCTAATTGGACTAGAATAAGCCTAGTGAGGACGAAAATGACCTAATTGATCATCCAATGACACTAAAACACCTATTGGATGCACAAGATTGGTTAAAAACCCTAATTGGACAAGAATATGCCTAGGGAGGACGAAAATGACCTAATTGATCATCCAATGACACAAACACACCTATTGGATGCACAAGATCGGTTAAAAATCCTAATTGGACAAGAATAAACCTAGGGAGGACGAAAATGACCTAATTGATCATCCAATGACACAAACACACCTATTGGATGCACAAGATTGGTTAAAAATCCTAATTGGACAAGAATATGCCTAGGGAGGACGAAAATGACCTAATTGATCATCCAATGACATAAACACACCTATTGGATGCACAAGATTGGTTAAAAACCCTAATTGGACAAGAATATGCCTTGGGAGGACGAAAATGACCTAATTGATCATCCAATGACACAAACACACCTATTGGATGCACAAGATTGGTTAAAAACCCTAATTGGACAAGAATATGCCTAGGGAGGAGGAAAATGACCTAATTGATCATCCAATGACACAAACACACCTATTGGATGCACAAGATTGGTTAAAAACCCTAATTGGTTAAGAATATGCCTAGGGAGGACGAAAATGACCTAATTGATCATCCAATGACACAAACACACCTATTGGATGCACAAGATTGGTTAAAAACCCTAATTGGACAAGAATAAGCCTAGGGAGGACGAAAATGACCTAATTGATCATCCAATGACACAAACACACCTATAGGATGCACAAGATTGGTTAAAAACCCTAAATGGACAAGAATAAGCCTAGGGAGGACGAAAATGACCTAATTGATCATCCAATGACACAAACACACCTATTGGATGCACAAGATTGGTTAAAAACCCTAATTGGACAAGAATATGCCTAGGGAGGACGAAAATGACCTAATTGATCATCCAATGACACAAACACACCTATTGGATGCACAAGATTGGTTAAAAACCCTAATTGGACAAGAATAAGCCTAGTGAGGACGAAAATGACCTAATTGATCATCAAATGACACTAACACACCTATTGGAAGCACAAGAATGGTTAATAACCCTACTTGGACAAGAATATGCCTAGGGAGGACGAAAATGACCTAATTGATCATCCAATGACACAAATGAACATATTGGATGCACAAGATTTGTTAAAAACCCTAATTGGACAAGAATAAGTCTAGGGAGGACGAAAATGACCTAATTGATCATCCAATGACACAAACACACCTATTGGATGCACAAGATTGGTTAAAAACCCTAATTGGACAAGAATATGCCTAGGGAGGACGAAAATGACCTAATTGATCATCCAATGACACAAACACACCTATTGGATGCACAAGATTGGTTAAAAACCCTAATTGGACAAGAATAAGCCTAGGGAGGACAAAAATGACCTAATTGATCATCCAATGACACAAACACACCTATTGGATGCACAAGATTGGTTAAAAACCCTAATTGGACAAGAATATGACTAGGGACGACGAAAATGATCTAAATGTAAATCTAATGACACAACTCAACTTATTGGATGCACAAGATTGGTTAAAAACCCTAATTGGACAAGAATAAGCCTAGGGAGGACGAAAATGACCTAATTGATCATCCAATGACACAAACACACCTATTGGATGCACAAGATTGGTTAAAAACCCTAATTGGACAAGAATAAGCCTAGGGAGGACAAAAATGACCTAATTGATCACCCAATGATACAAACACACCTATTGGATGCACAAGATTGGTTAAAAACCCTAATTGGACAAGAATAAGCCTAGGGAGGACGAAAATGACCTAATTGATCATCCAATGACACAAACACACCTATTGGATGCACAAGATTGGTTAAAAACCCTAATTGGACAAGAATAAGCCTAGGGAGGACGAAAATGACCTAATTGATCATCCAATGACACAAACACACCTATTGGATGCACAAGATTGGTTAAAAACCCTAATTGGACAAGAATAAGCCTAGGGAGGACGAAAATGACCTAATTGATCATCCAATGACACAAACACATCTATTGGAAGCACAAGATTGGTTAGAAACCCTAGTTGGACAAGAATATGCCTAGGGAGGACGAAAATGACCTAATTGATCATCCAATGACACAAATGAACTTATTGGATGCACAAGATTGCTTAAAAACCCTAATTGGACAAAAATAAGCATAGAAAGGACGAAAATGACCTAATTGATCATCCAATGACACAAACACACCTATTGGATGCACAAGATTGGTTAAAAACCCTAATTGGACAAGAATAAGCCTAGGGAGGACGAAAATGACCTAATTGATCATCCAATGACACAAACACACCTATTGGATGCACAAGATTGGTTAAAAACCCTAATTGGACAAGAATAAGCCTAGGGAGGACGAAAATGACCTAATTGATCATCCAATGACACAAACACACCTATTGGATGCACAAGATTGGTTCCTAATTGGACAAGAATATGCTTAGGGAGGACGAAAATGACCTAAATATTAATTCAATGACACAAACAAAGTTATTGGATGCACAAGATTGGTTAAAAACCCTAATTTGACAAGAATAAGTCTAGGGAGGACGAAAATGACCTAATTGATCATCCAATGACACAAACACACCTATTGGATGCACAAGATTGGTTAAAAACCCTAATTGGACAAGAATAAGCCTAGGGAGGACGAAAATGACCTAATTGATCATCCAATGACACAAACACACCTATTGGATGCACAAGATTGGTTAAAATCCCTAATTGGACAAGAATAAGCCTAGGGAGGACGAAAATGACCTAATTGATCATCCAATGACACAAATGAACTTATTGGATGCACAAGATTTGTTAAAAACCCTAATTGGACAAGAATAAGCCTAGCGAGGACGAAAATGACCTAATTGATCATCCAATGACACAAACACACCTATTGGAAGCACAAGATTGGTTAAAAACCCTAGTTGGACAAGAATATGCCTAGGGAGGACGAAAATGACCTAATTGATCATCCAATGACACAAAGGAACTTATTGGATGCACAAGATTGGTTAAAAACCCTAATTGGACAAGAATAATCATAGAAAGGACGAAAATGACCTAATTGATCATCCAATGACACAAACACACCTATTGGATGCACAAGATTGGTTAAAAACCCTAATTGGATAAGAATAAGCCTAGGGAGGACGAAAATGACCTAATTGATCATCCAATGACACAAACACACCTATTAGATGCACAAGATTGGTTAAAAACCCTAATTGGACAAGAATATGCCTAGGGAGGATGTAAATGACCTAATTGATCATCCAATGACACAAACACACCTATTGGATGCACAAGATTGGTTAAAAACCCTAATTGGACAAGAATATGCCTAGGGAGGACGTAAATGACCTAATTGATCAACCAATGACACAAACACACCTATTGGATGCACAAGATTGGTTAAAAACCCTAATTGGACAAGAATATGCCTAGGGAGGACGAAAATGACCTAATTGATCATCCAATGACACAAACACACCTATTGGATGCACAAGATTGGTTAAAAACCCTAATTGGACAAGAATAAGCCTAGGGAGGACGAAAATGACCTAATTGATCATCTATTGCCACAAACACACCTATTGGATGCACAAGATTGGTTAAACACCTATTGGATGCACAAGATTGGTTAAACACCTATTGGATGCACAAGATTGGTTAAAAACCCTAATTGGACAAGAATAAGCCTAGGGAGGACGAAAATAACCTAAATGTTAATCCAATGACACAACTCAAGTTATTGGATGCACAAGATTGATTAAAAACCCTAATTGGACAAGAATAAGCCTAGGGAGGACGAAAATGACCTAATTAATCATCCAATGACACAAACACACCTATTGGATGCACAAGATTGGTTAAAAACCCTAATTGGACAAGAATATGTCTAGGGAGGACGTAAATGACCTAATTGATCATCCAATGACACAAACACACCTATTGGATGCACAAGATTGGTTAAAAACCCTAATTGGACAAGAATATGCCTAGGGAGGACGAAAATGACCTAATTGATCATCCAATGACACAAACACACCTATTGGATGCACAAGATTGGTTAAAAACCCTAATTGGACAAGAATAAGCCTAGGGAGGACGAAAATGACCTAAATATTAATTCAATGACACAAACAAACTTATCGGATGCACAACATTGGTTAAAAACCCCAATTGGACAAGAATAAGCCTAGGGACGACGAAAATGACCTAATTGATCATCCAATGACACACACACACCTATTGGATGCACAAGATTGGTTAAAAACCCTAATTGGACAAGAATAAGCGTAGGGAGAACGAAAATGACCTAAATGTTAATCCAATGACACAACTCAACTTATTGGATGCACAAGATTGGTTTAAAACCCTAATTGGACAAGAATATGCCTAGGGAGGACGATAATGAATTAATTGATCATCCAATGACACAAATGAACGTATTGGATGCACAAGATTGGTTAAAAACCCTAATTGGACAAGAATATGCCTAGGGAGGACGAAAATAACCTAATTGATCATCCAATGACACAAACACACCTATTGGATGCACAAGATTGGTTAAAAACCCTAATTGGACAAGAATATGCCTAGGGAGGACGAAAATGACCTAATTGATCATCCAATGACACAAACACACCTATTGGATGCACAAGATCGGTTAAAAATCCTAATTGGACAAGAATAAACCTAGGGAGGACGAAAATGACCTAATTGATCATCCAATGACACAAACACACCTATTGGATGCACAAGATTGGTTAAAAATCCTAATTGGACAAGAATATGCCTAGGGAGGACGAAATTGACCTAATTGATCATCCTATGACACAAAAACACCTATTGGATGCACAAGATTGGTTAAAAACCCTAATTGGACAAGAATATGCCTAGGGAGGATGAAAATGACCTAATTGATCATCCAATGACACAAACACACCTATTGGATGCACAAGATTGGTTAAAAACCCTAATTGGACAAGAATATGCCTTGGGAGGACGAAAATGACCTAAATATTAATTCAATGACACAAACAAACTTATTGGATGCACAAGGTTGGTTAAAAACCCTAATTGGACAAGAATAAGCCTAGGGAGGACGAAAATGACCTAATTGATCATCCAATGACACAAACACACCTATTGGATGCACAAGATTGGTTAAAAACCCTAATTGGACAAGAATATGCCTAGGGAGGACGAAAATGACCTAAATATTAATTCAATGACACAAACAAAGTTATTGGATGAACAAGATTGGTTAAAAACCCTAATGGGACAAGAATAAGCCTAGGGAGGACGAAAACGACCTAATTGATCATCCAATGACACAAACACACCTATTGGATGCACAAGATTGGTTAAAAACCCTAATTGGACAAGAATATGCCTAGGGAGGACGAAAATGACCTAAATATTAATTCAATGACACAAACAAACTTATCGGACGCACAAGATTGGTTAAAAACCCTAATTGGACAAGAATAAGCCTAGGGGGTACGAAAATGACCTAAATGTTAATCCAATGAAACAACTCAACTTATTGGATGCACAAGATTGGTTAAAAACCCTAATTGGACAAGAATAAGCCTAGGGAGGACGAAAATGACCTAATTGATCGTCCAATGTCATTAACACACCTATTGGAAGCACAAGATTGGTTAAAAACCCTAATTGGACAAGAATATGCCTAGGGAGGAAGAAAATGACCTAAATATTAATTCAATGACACACACACACCTATTGGAAGCACAAGATTGGATAAAAACCCTAATTGGAGAAGAATAAGCCTAGGGAGGACGAAAATGACCTAATTGATCATCCAATGACACAAACACACCTATTGGATGCACAAGATTGGTTAAAAACCCTAATTGGAAAAGAATAAGCCTAGGGAGGACGAAAATGACCTAATTGATCATCCATTGCCACAAACACACCTATTGGATGCACAAAATTGGTTAAAAACCCTAATTGGACAAGAATATGCCTAGGGAGGACGAAAATGACCTAATTGATCATCCATTGCCTCAAACACACCTAGTGGATGCACAAGATTGGTTAAAAACCCTAATTGGACAAGAATATGCCTAGGGAGGACGAAAATGACCTAAATATTAATTCAATGACACAAACAAAGTTATTGGATGCACAAGATTGGTTAAAAACCCTAATTGGACAAGAATAGGCCTAGGGAGGACGTAAATGACCTAATTGATCATCCAATGACACAAACACACCTATTGGATGCACAAGATTGGTTAAAAACCCTAATTGGACAAGAATATGCCTAGGGAGGACGAAAATGACCTAATTGATCATCCTATGACACAAACACACCTATTGGATGCACAAGATTGGTTAAAAACCCTAATTGGACAAGAATAAGCGTAGGGAGAACGAAAATGACCTAAATGTTAATCCAATGACACAACTCAACTTATTGGATGCACAAGATTGGTTTAAAACCCTAATTGGACAAGAATATGCCTAGGGAGGACGATAATGAATTAATTGATCATCCAATGACACAAATGAACGTATTGGATGCACAAGATTGGTTAAAAACCCTAATTGGACAAGAATATGCCTAGGGAGGACGAAAATAACCTAATTGATCATCCAATGACACAAACACACCTATTGGATGCACAAGATTGGTTAAAAACCCTAATTGGACAAGAATATGCCTAGGGAGGACGAAAATGACCTAATTGATCATCCAATGACACAAACACACCTATTGGATGCACAAGATCGGTTAAAAATCCTAATTGGACAAGAATAAACCTAGGGAGGACGAAAATGACCTAATTGATCATCCAATGACACAAACACACCTATTGGATGCACAAGATTGGTTAAAAATCCTAATTGGACAAGAATATGCCTAGGGAGGACGAAATTGACCTAATTGATCATCCTATGACACAAAAACACCTATTGGATGCACAAGATTGGTTAAAAACCCTAATTGGACAAGAATATGCCTAGGGAGGATGAAAATGACCTAATTGATCATCCAATGACACAAACACACCTATTGGATGCACAAGATCGGTTAAAAATCTTAATTGGAAAAGAATAAACCTAGGGAGGACGAAAATGACCTAATTGATCATCCAATGACACAAACACACCTATTGGATGCACAAGATTGGTTAAAAATCCTAATTGGACAAGAATATGCCTAGGGAGTACGAAAATGACCTAAATATTAATTCAATGACACAAACAAACTTATCGGATGCACAAGATTGGTTAAAAACCCTAATTGGACAAGAATAAGCCTAGGGGGTACGAAAATGACCTAAATGTTAATCCAATGACACAACTCAACTTATTGGATGCACAAGATTGGTTAAAAACCCTAATTGGACTAGAATAAGCCTAGTGAGGACGAAAATGACCTAATTGATCATCCAATGACACTAAAACACCTATTGGATGCACAAGATTGGTTAAAAACCCTAATTGGACAAGAATATGCCTAGGGAGGACGAAAATGACCTAATTGATCATCCAATGACACAAACACACCTATTGGATGCACAAGATCGGTTAAAAATCCTAATTGGACAAGAATAAACCTAGGGAGGACGAAAATGACCTAATTGATCATCCAATGACACAAACACACCTATTGGATGCACAAGATTGGTTAAAAATCCTAATTGGACAAGAATATGCCTAGGGAGGACGAAAATGACCTAATTGATCATCCAATGACACAAAAACACCTATTGGATGCACAAGATTGGTTAAAAACCCTAATTGGACAAGAATATGCCTAGGGAGGACGAAAATGACATAATTGATCATCCAATGACACAAACACACCTATTGGATGCACAAGATTGGTTAAAAACCCTAATTGGACAAGAATATGCCAATGGTGGACGAAAATGACATAATTGATCATCCAATGACACAAACACAGCTATTGGATGCACAAGATTGGTTAAAAACCCTAATTGGACAAGAATAAGCCTAGGGAGGACGAAAATGACCTAATTGATCATCCAATGACACAAACACACCTATTGGATGCACAAGATTGGTTAAAAACCCTAATTGGACAAGAATATGCCTAGGGAGGACGAAAATGACCTAATTGATCATCCAATGACACAAACACACCTATTGGATGCACAAGATTGGTTAAAAACCCTAATTGGACAAGAATAAGCCTAGGGAGGACGAAAATGACCTAATTAATCATCCAATGACACAAACACACTTATTAGATGCACAAGATTGGTTAAAAACCCTAATTGGACAAGAATATGCCTAGGGAGGCCGAAAATGACCTAAATGTTAATCCAATGACACAAATGAACTTATTGGATGCACAAGATTGGTTAAAAACCCTAATTGGACAAGAATAAGCATAGGGAGGACGAAAAAGACTAAATGTTTATCCAATGACACAACTCAACTTATTGGATGCACAAGATTGGTTAAAAACCCTAATTGGACAAGAATAAGCCTATGGAGGACGAAAATGACCTAATTGATCATCCAATGACACAAACACACCTATTGGATGCACAAGATTGGTTAAAAACCCTAATTGGACAAGAATAAGCCTAGGGAGGACGAAAATGACCTAAATGTTAATCCAATGACACAACTCAAGTTATTGGATGCACAAGATTGATTAAAAACCCTAATCGAACAAGAATAAGCATAGAGAGGACGAAAATGACCTAATTGATCATCCAATGACACAAACACACCTATTGGATGCACAAGATTGGTTAAAAACCCTAATTGGACAAGAATATGCCTAGGGAGGACGAAAATGACCTAATTGATCATCCAATGACACAAACACACCTATTGGATGCACAAGATTGGTTAAAAACCCTAATTGGACAAGAATATGCCTAGGGAGGACGAAAATGACCTAATTGATCATCCAATGACACAAATGAACTTATCGGATGCACACGATTAGTTAAAAACCCTAATTGGACAAGAATATGCATAGGGAGGAAGAAAATAACCTAATTGATCATCCAATGACACAAACACACCTATTGGATGCACAAGATTGGTTAAAAACCCTAATTGGACAAGAATATGCCTAGGGAGGACGAAAATGACCTAATTGATCATCCAATGACACAAACACACCTATTGGATGCACAAGATTGGTTAAAAACCCTAATTGGACAAGAATATGCCTAGGGAGGACGAAAATGACCTAATTGATCATCCAATGACACAAACACACCTATTGGATGCACAAGATTGGTTAAAAACCCTAATTGGACAAGAATATGCCTAGGGAGGACGAAAATCCCCTAATTGATCATCCAATGACACAAACACACCTATTGGATGCACAAGATTGGTTAAAAACCCTAATTGGACAAGAATAAGCCTAGGGAGGACGAAAATGACCTAATTGATCATCCAATGACACAAACACACCTATTGGATGCACAAGATTGGTTAAAAACCCTAATTGGACAAAAATAAGCCTAGAGAGGACGAAAATGACCTAATTGATCATCCAATGACACAAATGAACTTATTGGATGCACAAGATTAGTTAAAAACCCTAATTCGACAAGAATAAGCCTAGGGAGGACGAAAATGACCTAACTGATCATCCAATGACACAAACACACCTATTGGATGCTCAAGATTGGTTAAAAACCATAATTGGACAAGAATAAGCCTAGGGGGGACGAAAATGATCTAATTGATCATCCAATGACACAAACACACCTATTGGATGCACAAGATTGGTTAAAAACCCTAATTGGACAAGAATATGCCTAGGGAGGACGAAAATGACCTAATTGATCATCCAATGACACAAACACACCTATTGGATGCACAAGATTGGTTAAAAACCCTAATTGGACAAGAATATGCCGAGGGATGACGAAAATGACCTAATTGATCATCCAATGACACAAACACACCTATTGGATGCACAACATTGGTTAAAAACCCTAATTGCACAAGAATATGCCTAGGGAGGACGAAAATGACCTAAATGTTAATCCAATGACACAACTCAACTTATTGGATGCACAAGATTGGTTAAAAACCCTAATTGGACAAGAATAAGCCTAGGGAGGACGAAAATGACCTAATTGATCGTCCAATGACACAAACACACCTTTTGGATGCACAAGATTCGTTAAAAACCCTAATTGGACATGAATATGCCTATGGAGGACGAAAATGACCTAATTGATCATCCAATGACACAAACACACCTATTGGATGCACAAGATTGGTTAAAAACCCTAATTGGACAAGAATATGCCTAGGGAGGACGAAAATGACCTAATTGATCATCCAATGACACAAACACACCTATTGGATGCACAAGATTGGTTAAAAACCCTAATTTGACAAGAATAAGCCTAGGGAGGACGAAAATGACTTAATTGATCATCCAATGACACAAACACACCTATTGGATGCACAAGATTGGTTAAAAACCCTAATTGGACAAGAATAAGCCTAGGGAGGACGAAAATGACCTAATTGATCATCCAATGACACAAACACACCTATTGGATGCACAAGATTGGTTAAAAACCCTAATTTGACTAGAATAAGCCTAGGGTGGACAAAAATGACCTAATTGATCATCCATTGCCACAAACACACCTAATGGATGCACAAGATTGGTTAAAAACCCTAGTTGGACAAGAATATGCCTAGGGAGGACGAAAATGACCTAATTGGTCATCCAATGACACAAACACACCTATTGGATGCACAAGATTGGTTAAAAACCCTAATTGGACAAGAATATGCCTAGGGAGAACGAAAATGACCTAATTGATCATCCAATGACACAAACACACCTATTGGATGCACAAGATTGGTTAAAAACCCTAATTGGACAAGAATAAGCCTAGGGAGGACGAAAATGACCTAATTGATCATCCAATGACACAAACACACCTATTGGATGCACAAGATTGGTTAAAAACCCTAATTGGACAAGAATATGCCTAGGGAGGACGAAAATGACCTAAATGTTAATCCAATGACACAACTCAACTTATTGGATGCATAAAATTGGTTAAAAACCCTAATTGGACAAGAATATGCCTAGGGAGGACGAAAATGACCTAATTGATCATCCAATGACACAAACACACCTATTGGATGCACAAGATTGGTTAAAAACCCTAATTGGACAAGAATAAGCCTAGGGAGGACGAAAATGACCTAATTGATCATCCAATGACACAAACACACCTATTGGATGCACAAGATTGGTTAAAAACCCTAATTTGACTAGAATAAGCCTAGGGTGGACGAAAATGATCTAATTGATCATCCATTGCCACAAACACACCTAATGGATGCACAAGATTGGTTAAAAACCCTAATTGGACAAGAATATGCCTAGGGAGGACGAAAATGACCTAATTGATCATCCAATGACACAAACACACCTATTGGATGCACAAGATTGGTTAAAAACCCTAATTGGACAAGAATAAGCCTAGGGAGGACGAAAATGACCTAAATATTAATTCAATGACACAAACAAACTTATCGGATGCACAACATTGGTTAAAAACCCCAATTGGACAAGAATAAGCCTAGGGACGACGAAAATGACCTAATTGATCATCCAATGACACACACACACCTATTGGATGCACAAGATTGGTTAAAAACCCTAATTGGACAAGAATAAGCGTAGGGAGAACGAAAATGACCTAAATGTTAATCCAATGACACAACTCAACTTATTGGATGCACAAGATTGGTTTAAAACCCTAATTGGACAAGAATATGCCTAGGGAGGACGATAATGAATTAATTGATCATCCAATGACACAAATGAACGTATTGGATGCACAAGATTGGTTAAAAACCCTAATTGGACAAGAATATGCCTAGGGAGGACGAAAATAACCTAATTGATCATCCAATGACACAAACACACCTATTGGATGCACAAGATTGGTTAAAAACCCTAATTGGACAAGAATATGCCTAGGGAGGACGAAAATGACCTAATTGATCATCCAATGACACAAACACACCTATTGGATGCACAAGATCGGTTAAAAATCCTAATTGGACAAGAATAAACCTAGGGAGGACGAAAATGACCTAATTGATCATCCAATGACACAAACACACCTATTGGATGCACAAGATTGGTTAAAAATCCTAATTGGACAAGAATATGCCTAGGGAGGACGAAAATGACCTAATTGATCATCCAATGACACAAAAACACCTATTGGATGCACAAGATTGGTTAAAAACCCTAATTGGACAAGAATATGCCTAGGGAGGACGAAAATGACATAATTGATCATCCAATGACACAAACACACCTATTGGATGCACAAGATTGGTTAAAAACCCTAATTGGACAAGAATATGCCAATGGTGGACGAAAATGACATAATTGATCATCCAATGACACAAACACAGCTATTGGATGCACAAGATTGGTTAAAAACCCTAATTGGACAAGAATAAGCCTAGGGAGGACGAAAATGACCTAATTGATCATCCAATGACACAAACACACCTATTGGATGCACAAGATTGGTTAAAAACCCTAATTGGACAAGAATATGCCTAGGGAGGACGAAAATGACCTAATTGATCATCCAATGACACAAACACACCTATTGGATGCACAAGATTGGTTAAAAACCCTAATTGGACAAGAATAAGCCTAGGGAGGACGAAAATGACCTAATTAATCATCCAATGACACAAACACACTTATTAGATGCACAAGATTGGTTAAAAACCCTAATTGGACAAGAATATGCCTAGGGAGGCCGAAAATGACCTAAATGTTAATCCAATGACACAAATGAACTTATTGGATGCACAAGATTGGTTAAAAACCCTAATTGGACAAGAATAAGCATAGGGAGGACGAAAAAGACTAAATGTTTATCCAATGACACAACTCAACTTATTGGATGCACAAGATTGGTTAAAAACCCTAATTGGACAAGAATAAGCCTATGGAGGACGAAAATGACCTAATTGATCATCCAATGACACAAACACACCTATTGGATGCACAAGATTGGTTAAAAACCCTAATTGGACAAGAATAAGCCTAGGGAGGACGAAAATGACCTAAATGTTAATCCAATGACACAACTCAAGTTATTGGATGCACAAGATTGATTAAAAACCCTAATCGAACAAGAATAAGCATAGAGAGGACGAAAATGACCTAATTGATCATCCAATGACACAAACACACCTATTGGATGCACAAGATTGGTTAAAAACCCTAATTGGACAAGAATATGCCTAGGGAGGACGAAAATGACCTAATTGATCATCCAATGACACAAACACACCTATTGGATGCACAAGATTGGTTAAAAACCCTAATTGGACAAGAATATGCCTAGGGAGGACGAAAATGACCTAATTGATCATCCAATGACACAAATGAACTTATCGGATGCACACGATTAGTTAAAAACCCTAATTGGACAAGAATATGCATAGGGAGGAAGAAAATAACCTAATTGATCATCCAATGACACAAACACACCTATTGGATGCACAAGATTGGTTAAAAACCCTAATTGGACAAGAATATGCCTAGGGAGGACGAAAATGACCTAATTGATCATCCAATGACACAAACACACCTATTGGATGCACAAGATTGGTTAAAAACCCTAATTGGACAAGAATATGCCTAGGGAGGACGAAAATGACCTAATTGATCATCCAATGACACAAACACACCTATTGGATGCACAAGATTGGTTAAAAACCCTAATTGGACAAGAATAAGCCTAGGGAGGACGAGAATGACCTAATTGATCATCCAATGACACAAACACACCTATTGGATGCAAAAGACTGGTTAAAAACCCTAATTGGACAAGATGATGCCTCGGGAGGACGAAAATGACCTAAATATTAATTCAATGACACAAACAAACTTATTGGATGCACAAGATTGGTTAAAAACCCTAATTGGACAAGAATAAGACTAGGGAGGACGAAAATGACCTAATTGATCATCCAATGACACAAACACACCTATTGGAAGCACAAGATTGGTTAAAAACCCTAGTTGGACAAGAATATGCCTAGGGAGGACGAAAATGACCTAATTGATCATCCAATGACACAAATGAACTTATTGGATGCACAAGATTGGTTAAAAATCCAAATTGGACAAGAATAAGCATAGAAAGGACGAAAATGACCTAATTGATCATCCAATGACACAAACACACCTATTGGATGCACAAGATTGGTTAAAAACCCTAATTGGACAAGAATATGCCTAGGGAGGACGAAAATGACCTAATTGATCATCCAATGACACAAACACACCTCCTGGATGCACAAGATTGGTTAAAAACCCTAATTGGACAAGAATAAGCCTAGGGAGGACGAAAATGACCTAATTGATCATCCAATGACACAAACACACCTATTGGATGCACAAGATTGGTTAAAAACCCTAATTGGACAAGAATAAGCCTAGGGAAGACGAAAATGACCAAATTGATCATCCATTGCCACAACCACACCTATTGGATGCACAAGATTGGTTAAAAACCCTAATTGGACAAGAATATGCCTAGGGAGGACGAAAATGACCTAATTGATCATCCAATGACACAAACACACCTATTGGATGCACAAGATTGGTTAAAAACCCTAATTGGACAAGAATAAGCCTAGGGAGGACGAAAATGACCTAATTGATCATCCAATGACACAAATACACCTTTTGGATGCACAAGATTGGTTAAAAACCCTAATTGGACAAGAATATGCCTAGGGAGGACGAAAATGACCTAAATATTAATTCAATGACACAAACAAAGTTATTGGATGCACAAGATTGGTTAAAAACCCTAATTGGACAAGAATATGCCTAAGGAGGACGAAAATGGCCTAAATATTAATTCAATGACACAAACAAACTTATCGGATGCACAACATTGGTTAAAAACCCTAATTGGACAAGAATAAGCCTAGGGACGACGAAAATGACCTAATTGATCATCCAATGACACAAACACACCTATTGGATGCACAAGATTGGTTAAAAACTCTAATTGGCCAAGAATAAGCGTAGGGAGAACGAAAATGACCTAAATGTTAATCCAATGACACAACTCAACTTATTGGATGCACAAGATTGGTTAAAAACCCTAATTGGATAAGAATAATGCTAGGGAGGACGAAAATGACCTAATTGATCATCCAATGACACAAACACACCTATTGGATGCACAAGATTGGTTAAAAACCCTAATTGGACAAGAATAAGCCTAGGGAGGACGAAAATGACCTAATTGATCATCCAATGACACAAACACACCTATTGGATGCACAAGATTGGTTAAAAACCCTAATTGGACAAGAATATGCCTAGGGAGGACGAAAATGACCTAATTGATCTTCGAATGACACAAATGAACTTATTGGATGCACAAGATTAGTTAAAAACCCTAATTGGACAAGAATAAGCCTAGGGAGGACGAAAATAAGCTAATTGATCATCCAATGACACAAACACACCTATTGGATGCACAAGATTGGTCTAAAACTCTAATTGGACAAGAATATGCCTAAGGAGGACGAAAATGACCTAAATGTTAATCCAATGACACAAATGAACGTATTGGATGCACAAGATTGGTTAAAAACCCTAATTGGACAAGAATAAGCCTAGGGAGGACGAAAATGACCTAAATGTTAATCCAATGACACAACTCAACTTATTGGAAGCACAAGATTGGTTAAGAACCCTAATTGGATAAGAATAAGCCTAGGGAGGAAGAAAATGACCAAATTGATCATCCAATGACACAAACACACCTATTGGATGCACAAGATTGGTTAAAAACCCTATTTGGACAAGAATATGCCTAGGGAGGACGAAAAAGACCTAATTGATCATCCAATGACACAAACACACCTATTGGATGCACAAGATCGGTTAAAAACCCTAATTGGACAAGAATAAGCCTAGGGAGGACGAAAATGACCTAATTGATCATCCAATGACACAAACACACCTATTGGATGCACAAGATTGGTTAAAAACCCTAATTGGACAAGAATATGCCTAGGGAGGACGAAAATGACCTAATTGATCTTCGAAGGACACAAATGAACTTATTGGATGCACAAGATTAGTTAAAAACCCTAATTGGACAAGAATAAGCCTAGGGAGGACGAAAATAACCTAATTGATCATCCAATGACACAAACACACCTATTGGATGCACAAGATTGGTCTAAAACTCTAATTGGACAAGAATATGCCTAAGGAGGACGAAAATGACCTAAATGTTAATCCAATGACATAAATGAACGTATTGGATGCACAAGATTGGTTAAAAACCCTAATTGGACAAGAATAAGCCTAGGGAGGACGAAAATGACCTAAATGTTAATCCAATGACACAACTCAACTTATTGGAAGCACAAGATTGGTTAAAAACCCTAATTGGATAAGTATAAGCCTAGGGAGGACGAAAATGACCTAATTGATCATCCAATGACACAAACACACCTATTGGATGCACAAGATTGGTTAAAAACCCTAATTGGACAAGAATATGCCTAGGGAGGACGAAAATGACCTAATTGATCATCCAATGACACAAACACACCTATTGGATGCACAAGATCGGTTAAAAATCTTAATTGGAAAAGAATAAACCTAGGGAGGACGAAAATGACCTAATTGATCATCCAATGACACAAACACACCTATTGGATGCACAAGATTGGTTAAAAATCCTAATTGGACAAGAATATGCCTAGGGAGTACGAAAATGACCTAAATATTAATTCAATGACACAAACAAACTTATCGGATGCACAAGATTGGTTAAAAACCCTAATTGGACAAGAATAAGCCTAGGGGGTACGAAAATGACCTAAATGTTAATCCAATGACACAACTCAACTTATTGGATGCACAAGATTGGTTAAAAACCCTAATTGGACTAGAATAAGCCTAGTGAGGACAAAAATGACCTAATTGATCATCCAATGACACTAAAACACCTATTGGATGCACAAGATTGGTTAAAAACCCTAATTGGACAAGAATATGCCTAGGGAGGACGAAAATGACCTAATTGATCATCCAATGACACAAACACACCTATTGGATGCACAAGGTCGGTTAAAAATCCTAATTGGACAAGAATAAACCTAGGGAGGACGAAAATGACCTAATTGATCATCCAATGACACAAACACACCTATTGGATGCACAAGATTGGTTAAAAATCCTAATTGGACAAGAATATGCCTAGGGAGGACGAAAATGACCTAATTGATCATCCAATGACACAAAAACACCTATTGGATGCACAAGATTGGTTAAAAACCCTAATTGGACAAGAATATGCCTAGGGAGGACGAAAATGACATAATTGATCATCCAATGACACAAACACACCTATTGGATGCACAAGATTGGTTAAAAACCCTAATTGGACAAGAATATGCCAATGGTGGACGAAAATGACATAATTGATCATCCAATGACACAAACACAGCTATTGGATGCACAAGATTGGTTAAAAACCCTAATTGGACAAGAATAAGCCTAGGGAGGACGAAAATGACCTAATTGATCATCCAATGACACAAACACACCTATTGGATGCACAAGATTGGTTAAAAACCCTAATTGGACAAGAATATGCCTAGGGAGGACGAAAATGACCTAATTGATCATCCAATGACACAAACACACCTATTGGATGCACAAGATTGGTTAAAAACCCTAATTGGACAAGAATAAGCCTAGGGAGGACGAAAATGACCTAATTAATCATCCAATGACACAAACACACTTATTAGATGCACAAGATTGGTTAAAAACCCTAATTGGACAAGAATATGCCTAGGGAGGCCGAAAATGACCTAAATGTTAATCCAATGACACAAATGAACTTATTGGATGCACAAGATTGGTTAAAAACCCTAATTGGACAAGAATAAGCATAGGGAGGACGAAAAAGACTAAATGTTTATCCAATGACACAACTCAACTTATTGGATGCACAAGATTGGTTAAAAACCCTAATTGGACAAGAATAAGCCTATGGAGGACGAAAATGACCTAATTGATCATCCAATGACACAAACACACCTATTGGATGCACAAGATTGGTTAAAAACCCTAATTGGACAAGAATAAGCCTAGGGAGGACGAAAATGACCTAAATGTTAATCCAATGACACAACTCAAGTTATTGGATGCACAAGATTGATTAAAAACCCTAATCGAACAAGAATAAGCATAGAGAGGACGAAAATGACCTAATTGATCATCCAATGACACAAACACACCTATTGGATGCACAAGATTGGTTAAAAACCCTAATTGGACAAGAATATGCCTAGGGAGGACGAAAATGACCTAATTGATCATCCAATGACACAAACACACCTATTGGATGCACAAGATTGGTTAAAAACCCTAATTGGACAAGAATATGCCTAGGGAGGACGAAAATGACCTAATTGATCATCCAATGACACAAATGAACTTATCGGATGCACACGATTAGTTAAAAACCCTAATTGGACAAGAATATGCATAGGGAGGAAGAAAATAACCTAATTGATCATCCAATGACACAAACACACCTATTGGATGCACAAGATTGGTTAAAAACCCTAATTGGACAAGAATATGCCTAGGGAGGACGAAAATGACCTAATTGATCATCCAATGACACAAACACACCTATTGGATGCACAAGATTGGTTAAAAACCCTAATTGGACAAGAATATGCCTAGGGAGGACGAAAATGACCTAATTGATCATCCAATGACACAAACACACCTATTGGATGCACAAGATTGGTTAAAAACCCTAATTGGACAAGAATAAGCCTAGGGAGGACGAGAATGACCTAATTGATCATCCAATGACACAAACACACCTATTGGATGCAAAAGACTGGTTAAAAACCCTAATTGGACAAGATGATGCCTCGGGAGGACGAAAATGACCTAAATATTAATTCAATGACACAAACAAACTTATTGGATGCACAAGATTGGTTAAAAACCCTAATTGGACAAGAATAAGACTAGGGAGGACGAAAATGACCTAATTGATCATCCAATGACACAAACACACCTATTGGAAGCACAAGATTGGTTAAAAACCCTAGTTGGACAAGAATATGCCTAGGGAGGACGAAAATGACCTAATTGATCATCCAATGACACAAATGAACTTATTAGATGCACAAGATTGGTTAAAAACCTTAATTGGACAAGAATAAGCATATAAAGGACGAAAATGACCTAATTGATCATCCAATGACACAAACACACCTATTGGATGCACAAGATTGGTTAAAAACCCTAATTGGACAAGAATAAGCCTAGGGAGGACGAAAATGACCTAATTGATCATCCAATGACACAAAAACTCCTATTGGATGCACAAGATTGGTTAAAAACCATAATTGGACAAGAATAAGCCTAGGGAGGACGAAAATGACCTAATTGATCATCCAATGACACAAAGACACCTATTGGATGCACAAGATTGGTTAAAAACCCTAATTGGACAAGAATATGCCTAGGGAGGACGAAAATGACCTAATTGATCATCCAATGACACAAACACACCTATTGGATGCACAAGATCGGTTAAAAACCCTAATGGGACAAGAATAGGCCTAGGGAGGACGAAAATGACCTAATTGATCATCCAATGACACAAACACACCTATTTGATGCACAAGATTGGTTAAAAACCCTAATTGGACAAGAATATGCCTAGGGAGGACGAAAATGACCTAATTGATCATCCAATGACACAAAAACACCTATTGGATGCACAAGATTGGTTAAAAACCCTAATTGGACAAGAATATGCCTAGGGAGGACGAAAATGACCTAATTGATCATCCAATGACACAAACACACCTATTGGATGCACAAGATTGGTTAAAAACCCTAATTGGACAAGAATATGCCTAGGGAAGACGGAAATGACCTAATTGATCATCCAATGACACAACACACCTATTGGATGCACAAGATTGGTTAAAAACCCTAATTGGACAAGAATATGCCTAGGGAGGACGAAAATGACCTAATTGATCATCCAATGACACAAACACACCTATTGGATGCACAAGATTGGTTAAAAACCCTAATTGGACAAGAATATGCCTAGGGAGGACGAAAATGACCTAATTGATCATCCAATGACACAAATGAACTTATTGGATGCACAAGATTAGTTAAAAACCCTAAATGGACAAGAATAAGGCTAGGGAGGACGAAAATAACCTAATTGATCATCCAATGACACAAACACACCTATTGGATGCACAAGATTGGTCTAAAACTCTAATTGGACAAGAATATGCCTAGGGAGGACGAAAATGACCTAAATGTTAATCCAATGACACAAATGAACTTATTGGATGCACAAGATTGGTTAAAAACCCTAATTGGACAAGGATAAGCCTAGGGAGGACGAAAATGACCTAATTGATCATCCAATGACACAAACCCACCAATTGGATGCACAAGATTCGTTAATAACCTTAATTGGACAAGAATATGCCTAGGGAGGACGAAAATGACCTAATTAATCATCCAATGACACAAACACACCTATTGGATGCACAAGATTGGTTAAAAACCCTAGCTGGACAAGAATATGCCTAGGGAGGACGAAAATGACCTAAATGTTAATCCAATGACACAACTCAACTTATTGAATGCACAAGATTGGTTAAAAACCCTAATTTGACAAGAATATGCCTAGGGAGGACGAAAATGACCTAATTGATCATCCAATGACACAAACACACCTATTGGATGCACAAGATTGGTTAAAAACCCTAATTGGACAAGAATAAGCCTAGGGAGGACGAAAATGACCTAAATGTTAATCCAATGACACAACTCAACTTATTGGATGCAGAAGATTGGTTAAAAACTCTTATTGGACAAGAATAAGCCTATGGAGGACGAAAATGACCTAATTGATCATCCAATGACACAAACACACCTATTGGATGCACAAGATTGGTTAAAAACCCTAATTGGACAAGAATATGCCTAGGGAGGACGAAAATGACCTAATTGATCATCCAATGACACAAACACACCTATTGGATGCACAAGATTGGTTAAAAACCCTAATTGGACAAGAATATGCCTAGGGAGGACGAAAATGACCTAATTGATCATCCAATGACACAAACACACCTATTGGATGCACAAGATTGGTTAAAAACCCTAATTGGACAAGAATAAGCCTAGGGAGGACGAAAATGACCTAAATGTTAATCCAATGACACAACTCAATTTATTGGATGCACAAGATTGGTTAAAAACCCTAATTGGACAAGAATAAGCCTAGGAAGGACGAAAATGACCTAATTGATCATCCAATGACACAAACACACCTATTGGATGCACAAGATTGGTTAAAAACCCTAATTGGACAAGAATATGCCTAGGGAGGACGAAAATGACCTAATTGATCATCCAATGACACAAACACACCTATTGGATGCACAAGATTGGTTAAAAACCCTAATTGGACAAGAATAAGCTTAGGGAGGACGAAAATAACTTAATTGACCATCCAATGACACAAACACACCTATTGGATGCACAAGATTCGTTAAAAACCCTAATTGGACAAGAATATGCCTAGGGAGGACGAAAATGACCTAATTGATCATCCAATGACACAAACACACCTATTGGATGCACAAGATTGGTTTAAAACCCTAATTGGACAAGAATATGCCTAGGGAGGACGAAAATGACCTAATTGATCATCCAATGACACAAAAACACCTATTGGATGCACAAGATTGGTTAAAAACCCTAATTGGACAAGAATATGCCTAGGGAGGATGAAAATGACCTAATTGATCATCCGATGACACAAACACACCTATTGGATGCACAAGATCGGTTAAAAATCTTAATTGGAAAAGAATAAACCTAGGGAGGACGAAAATGACCTAATTGATCATCCAATGACACAAACACACCTATTGGATGCACAAGATTGGTTAAAAATCCTAATTGGACAAGAATATGCCTAGGGAGGACGAAAATGACCTAAATATTAATTCAATGACACAAACAAACTTATCGGATGCACAAGATTGGTTAAAAACCCTAATTGGACAAGAATAAGCCTAGGGGGTACGAAAATGACCTAATTGATCATCCAATTGACACAAACACACCTATTGGATGCACAAGATTGGTTAAAAACCCTAATTGGACTAGAATAAGCCTAGGGAGGACGAAAATGACCTAATTGATCATCCAATGACACTAAAACACCTATTGGATGCACAAGATTGGTTAAAAACCCTAATTGGACAAGAATATGCCTAGGGAGGACGAAAATGACCTAATTGATCATCCAATGACACAAACACACCTATTGGATGCACAAGATCGGTTAAAAATCCTAATTGGACAAGAATAAACCTAGGGAGGACGAAAATGACCTAATTGATCATCCAATGACACAAACACACCTATTGGATGCACAAGATTGGTTAAAAATCCTAATTGGACAAGAATATGCCTTGGGAGGACGAAAATGACCTAATTGATCATCCAATGATACAAATGACCTTATTGGATGCACAAGATTAGTTAAAAACCCTAATTGGACAAGAATAAGCCTAGGGAGGACGAAAATAACTTAATTGATCATCCAATGACACAAACACACCTATTGGATGCACAAGATTGGTTAAAAACCCTAATTGGACAAGAATATGCCTAAGGAGGACGAAAATGACTTAAATGTTAATCCAATGATACAAATGAACTTATTGGATGCACAAGATTGGTTAAAAACCCTAATTGGATAAGAATAAGCCTAGGGAGGACGAAAATGACCTAATTGATCATCCAATGACACAAACACACCTATTGGATGCACAAGATTGGTTAAAAACCCTAATTGGACAAGAATAAGCCTAGGGAGGACGAAAATGACCTAAATGTTAATCCAATGACACAACTCAACTTATTCGATGCACAAGATTGGTTAAAAACCCTAATTGGACTAGAATAAGCCTAGGGAGGACGAAAATGACCTAATTGATCATCCAATGACACAAACACACCTATTGGATGCACAAGATTGGTTAAAAACCCTAATTGGACAAGAATATGCCTAGCGAGGACGAAAATGACCTAATTGATCATCCAATGACACAACACACCTATTGGATGCACAAGATTGGTTAAAAACCCTAATTGGACAAGAATAAGCCTAGGGAGGACGAAAATGACCTAATTGATCATCCAATGACACAAACACACCTATTGGATGCACAAGATTGGTTAAAAACCCTAATTGGACAAGAATATGCCTAGGGAGGACGAAAATGACCTAAATATTAATTCAATGACACAAACAAAGTTATTGGATGCAAAGATTGGTTAAAAACCCTAATTGGACAAGAATAAGCCTAGGGAGGACGAAAATGACCTAATTGATCATCCAATGACACAAACACACCTATTGGATGCACAAGATTGGTTAAAAACCCTAATTGGACAAGAATAAGCCTAGGGAGGACGAAAATGACCTAATTGATCATCCAATGACACAAACACACCTATTGGATGCACAAGATTGGTTAAAAACCCTAATTGGACAAGAATATGCCTAGGGAGGACGAAAATGACCTAAATATTAATTCAATGACACAAACAAAGTTATTGGATGCACAAGATTGATTAAAAACCCTAATTTGACAAGAATAAGTGTAGGTAGGATGAAAATGACCTAATTGATCATCCAATGACACAAACACACCTATTGGATGCACAAGATTGGTTAAAAACCCTAATTGGACAAGAATAAGCCTAGGGAGGACGAAAATGACCTAATTGATCATCCAATGACACAAACACACCTATTGGATGCACAAGATTGGTTAAAAACCCTAATTGGACAAGAATAAGCCTAGGGAGGACAACAATGACCTAATTGATCATCCAATGACACAAACACACCTATTGGATGCACAAGAATGGTTAAAAACCCTAATTGGACAAGAATAAGCCTAGGGAGGACGAAAATGACCTAATTGATCATCCAATGACACAAACACACCTATTGGATGCACAAGATTGGTTAAAAACCCTAATTGGACAAGAATAAGCCTAGGGAGGACGAAAATGACCTAATTGATCATCCAATGACACAAACACACCTATTGGATGCACAAGATTGGTTAAAAACCCTAATTGGACAAGAATATGCCTAGGGAGGACGAAAATGACCTAAATGTTAATCCAATGACACAACTCAACCTATTGGATGCACAAGATTGGTTAAAAACCCTAATTGGACAAGAATAAGCCTAGGGAGGACGATAAATGACCTAATTGATCATCCAATGACACAAACACACCTATTGGATGCACAAGATTGGTTAAAAACCCTAATTGGACAAGAATAAGCCTAGGGAGGACGAAAATGACCTAATTGATCATCCAATGACACAAACACACCTATTGGATGCACAAGATTGGTTAAAAACCCTAATTGGACAAGAATAAGCCTAGGGAGGACGAAAATGACCTAATTGATCATCCAATGACACAAACACACCTATTGGATGCACAAGATTGGTTAAAAACCCTAATTGGACAAGAATAAGCCTAGGGAGGACGAAAATGACCTAATTGATCATCCAATGACACAAACACACCTATTGGATGCACAAGATTGGTTTAAAACCCTAGTTGATCAAGAATATGCCTAGGAAGGACGAAAATGACCTAATTGATCATCCAATGACACAAATGAACTTATTGGATGCACAAGATTGGTTAAAAACCCTAATTGGACAAGAATAAGCCTAGGGAGGACGAAAATGACCTAATTGATCATCCAATGACACAAACACACCTATTGGATGCACAAGATTGGTTAAAAACCCTAATTGGACAAGAATAAGCCTAGGGAGGACGAAAATGACCTAATTGATCATCCAATGACACAAACACACCAATTGGATGCACAAGATTGGTTAAAAACCCTAGTTGGACAAGAACATGCCTAGGGAGGACGAAAATGACCAAAATATTAATTCAATGACACAAACAAAGTTATTGGATGCACAAGATTGGTTAAAAACCCTAATTGGACAAGAATAAGCCTAGGGAGGACGAAAATGACCTAATTGATCATCCAATGACACAAACACACCTATTGGATGCACAAGATTGGTTAAAAACCCTAATTGGACAAGAATAAGCCTAGGGAGGACGAAAATGACCTAATTGATCATCTAATGACACAAACACACCTATTGGATGCACAAGATTGGTTAAAAAACCTAATTGGACAAGAATATGCCTAGGGAGGACGAAAATGACCTAATTGATCATCCAATGACACAAACACACCTATTGGATGCACAAGATTGGTTAAAAACCCTAATTGGACAAGAATAAGCCTAGGGAGGACGAAAATGACCTAATTGATCATCCAATGACACAAACACACCTATTGGATGCACAAGATGGGTTAAAAACCCTAATTGGACAAGAATATGCCTCGGGAGGACGAAAATGACCTAAATGTTAATCCAATGACACAAATGAACTTATTAGATGTACAAGATTGGTTAAAAACCCTAATTGGACAAGAATAAGTCTAGGGAGGACGAAAATGACCTAATTGATCATCTAATGACACAAACACACCTATTGGATGCACAAGATTGGTTAAAAACCCTAATTGGACAAGAATAAGCCTAGGGAGGACGAAAATGACCTAATTGATCATCCAATGACACAAACACACCTATTGGATGCACAAGATTGGTTAAAAACCCTAATTGGACAAGAATATGCCTAGGGAGGACGAAAATGACCTAATTGATCATCCAATGACACAAATGAACTTATTGGATGCACAAGATTAGTTAAAAACCCTAATTGGACAAGAATATGCCTATGGAGGACGAAAATAACCTAATTGATCATCCAATGACACAAACGCACCTATTGGATGCACAAGATTGGTTAAAAACCCTAATTGGACAAGAATATGCCTAGGGAGGACGAAAATGACCTAAATGTTAATCCAATGACACAAACGAACTTATGGGATGCACAAGATTGGTTAAAAATCCTAATTGGACAAGAATAAGCCTAGGGAAGACGAAAATGACCTAAATGCTAATCCAATGACACAACTCAACTTATTGGATGCACAAGATTGGTTAAAAACCCTAATTGGACAAGAATAAGCCTAGGGAGGACGAAAATGACCTAATTGATCATCCAATGACACAAACACACCTATTGGATGCACAAGATTGGTTAAAAACCCTAATTGGACAAGAATAAGCCTAGGGAGGACGAAAATGACCTAATTGATCATCCAATGACACAAACACACCTATTGGATGCACAAGATTGGTTAAAAACCCTAGTTGGACAAGAATATGCATAGGGAGGACGAAAATGACCTAAATATTAATTCAATGACATAAACAAACTTGTTGGATGCACAAGATTGGTTAAAAACCCTAATTGGACAAGAATAAGCCTAGGGAGGACGAAAATGACCTAATTGATCATCCAATGACACAAACACACCTATTGGATGCACAAGATTGGTTAAAAACCCTAACTGGATAAGAATATGCCTAGGGAGGACGAAAATGACCTAATTGATCATCCAATGTTACAAACACACCTATTGGATGCACAAGATTGGTTAAAAACCCTAATTGGACAAGAATATGCCTAGGGAGGACGAATATGACCTAATTGATCATCCAATGAAACAAACACACCTATTGGATGCACAAGATTGGTTAAAAACCCTAATTGGACAAGAATAAGCCTAGGGAGGACGAAAATGACCTAATTGATCATCCAATGACACAAACACACCTATTGGATGCACAAGATTGGTTAAAAACCCTAATTGGACAAGAATAAGCCTAGGGAGGACGAAAATGACCTAATTGATCATCCAATGACACAAACACACCTATTGGATGCACAAGATTGGTTAAAAACCCTAAGTGGACAAGAATAAGCCTAGGGAGGACGAAAATGACTTAAATGTTAATCCAATGACAAAACTCAACTTATTGGATGCACAAGATTGGTTAAAAACCCTAATTGGACAAGAATAAGCCTAGGGAGGACGAAAATGACCTAATTGATCATCCAATGACACAAACACACCTATTGGATGCACAAGATTGGTTAAAAACCCTAATTGGACAAGAATAAGCCTAGGGAGGACGAAAATGACCTAATTGATCATCCAATGACACAAACACACCTATTGGATGCACAAGATTGGTTAAAAACCCTAATTGGACAAGAATAAGCCTAGGGAGGACGAAAATGACCTAATTGATCGTCCAATGACACATACAAACTTATTAGATGCACAAGATTGGTTAAAAACCCTAATTGGACAAGAATAGGCCTAGGGAGGACGAAAATGACCTAATTGATCATCCAATGACACAAACAAACCTATTGGATGCACAAGATTGGTTAAAAACCCTAATTGGTCAAGAATATGCCTAGGGAGGACGAAAATGTCCTAATTGATCATCCAATGACACAAACACACCTATTGGATGCACAAGATCGGTTAAAAACCCTAATTGGACAAGAATAAGCCTAGGGAGGACGAAAATGACCTAATTGATCATCAATTGACCCAAACACACCTATTGGATACACAAGATTAGTTAAAAACCCTAATTGGACAAGAATAAGCCTAGGGAGGACGAAAATGACTTAATTGATCATCCAATGACACAAATGACCTTATTGGATGCACAAGATTGGTTAAAAACCCTAATTGGACAAGAATAAGCCTAGGGAGGACGAAAATAACCTAATTGATCATCCAATGACACAAACACACCTATTAGATGCACAAGATTGGTTAAAAACCCTAATTGGACAAGAATAAGCCTAAGGAGGACGAAAATGACCTAATTGATCATCCAAAGACACAAACAAACTTATTAGATGCACAAGATTGGTTAAAAACCCTAATTGGACAAGAATAAGCCTAAGGAGGACGAAAATGACCTAATTGATCATCCAAAGACTCAAACAAACTTATCGGATGCACAAGATTGGTTAAAAACCCTAATTGGACAAGAATATAATTAGGAAGGACAAAAATGACCTAAATATTAATTCAATGACACAAACACACCTATCGGATGCACAAGATTGGTTAAAAACCCTAATTGGACAAGAATAAGCCTAGGGAGGACGAAAATGACCTAATTGATCATCCAATGACACATACAAACTTATTAGATGCACAAGATTGGTTAAAAACCCTAATTGGACAAGAATAAGCCTAGGGAGGAGGAAAATGACCTAATTGATCATCCAATGACACAAACACACCTATTGGATGCACAAGATTGGTTAAAAACCCTAATTGGACAAGAATATAATTAGGGAGGACGAAAATGACCTAAATATTAATTCAATGACACAAACAAACTTATCGGATGTACAAGATTGGTTAAAAACCCTAATTGGGCAAGAATAAGCCTAGGGAGGACGAAAATGACCAAATTGATCATCCAATGACACATACACACCTATTAGATGCACAAGATTGGTTAAAAACCCTAATTGGACAAGAATAAGCCTAGGGAGGACGAAAATGACCTAATTGATCATCCAATGACACAAACACACCTATTGGATGCACAAGATTGGTTAAAAACCCTAATTGGACAAGAATAAGCCTAGGGAGGACGAAATTGACCTAATTGATCATCCAATGACACTAAAACACCTATTGGATGCACAAGATTGGTTAAAAACCCTAATTGGACAAGAATATGCCTAGGGAGGACGAAAATGACCTAATTGATCATCCAATGACACAAACACACCTATTGGATGCACAAGATCGGTTAAAAATCCTAATTGGACAAGAATAAACCTAGGGAGGACGAAAATGACCTAATTGATCATCCAATGACACAAACACACCCATTGGATGCACAAGATTGGTTAAAAATCCTAATTGGACAAGAATAAGCCTAGGGAGGACGAAAATAACTTAATTGATCATCCAATGACACAAACACACCTATTGGATGCACAAGATTGGTTAAAAACCCTAATTGGACAAGAATATGCCTAGGGAGGACTAAAATGACCTAAAAGTTAATCCAATGACACAAATGAACTTATTGGATGCACAAGATTGGTTAAAAACCCTAATTGGACAAGAATAAGCCTAGGGAGGACGAAAATGACCTAATTGATTATCCAATGACACAAACACACCTATTGGATGCACAAGATTGGATAAAAACCCTAATTGGACAAGAATAAGCCTAGGGAGGACGAAGATGACCTAAATGATAATCCAATGACACAACTCAACTTATTGGATGCACAAGATTGGTTAAAAACCCTAATTGGACTAGAATAAGCCTAGGGAGGATGAAAGTGACCTAATTGATCATCCAATGACACAAACACACCTATTGGATGCACAAGATTGGTTAAAAACCCTAATTGGACAAGAATATGCCTAGGGAGGACGAAAATGACCTAAATATTAATTCAATGACACAAACAAACTTATCGGATGCACAAGATTGGTAAAAAACCCTAATTGGACAAGAATAAGCCTAGGGAGGACGAAAATGACCTAATTGATCATCCAATGTCACATACACACCTATTAGATGCACAAGATTGGTTAAAAACCCTAATTGGACAAGAATAAGCCTAGGGAGGACGAAAATGGCCTAATTGATCATCCAATGACACAAACACACCTATTGGATGCACAAGATTGGTTAAAAACCCTAATTGGACAAGAATATGCCTTGGGAGGACGAAAATGACCTAATTGATCATCCAATGACACAAACACACCTATTGAATGCACAAGATTGGCTAAAAACCCTAATTGGACAAGAATATGCCTAGGAAGGACGAAAATGACCTAAATATTAATTCAATGACACAAACAAACTTATTGAATGCACAAGATTGGTTAAAAACCCTAATTGGACAACAATATGCCTAGGGAGGACGGATATGACCTAAATGTTAATCCAATGACACAAATGAACTTATTGGATGCACAAGATTGGTTAAAAACCCTAATTGGACAAGAATAAGCCTAGGGAGAACGAAAATGACTTATCTGATCATCCAATGACACAAACACACCTATTGGAAGCACAAGATTGGTTAAAAACCCTAGTTGGACAAGAACATGCCTAGGGAGGACGAAAATGACCTAATTGATCATCCAATGACACTAATGAACTTATTGGATGCACAAGATTGGTTAAAAACCCTAATTGGACAAGAATAAGCCTAGGGAGGACGAAAATGATCTAATTGATCATCCAATGACACAAACACACCTATTTGATGCACAAGATTGGTTAAAAACCCTAGTAGGACAAGAACATGCCTAGGGAGGACGAAAATGACCTAATTGATAATCTAATGACACTAATGAACTTATTGGATGCACAAGATTGGTTAAATACCTTATCTGGACAAGAATAAGCCCAAGGAGGACGAAAATGACCTAATTGATCATCCAATGACACAAACACACCTATTGGATGCACAAGATTGGTTAAAAACCCTAATTGGACAAGAATAAGCCTAGGGAGGACGAAAATGACCTAATTGATCATCCAATGACACAAACACACCTATTGGATGCACAAGATTGGTTAAAAACCCTAATTGGACAAGAATATGCCTAGGGAGGACGAAAATGACCTAAATGTTAATCCAATGACACAAATGAACTTATTGGATCCACAAGATTGGTTAAAAACCCTAATTGGACAAGAATAAGCATAGGGAGGACGAAAATGACCTAATTGATCATCCAATGACACAAACACACCTATTGGATGCACAAGATTGGTTAAAAACCCTAATTGGACAAGAATATGCCTAGGGAGGACGAAAATGACCTAAATGTTAATCCAATGACACAAATGAACTTATTGGATGCACAAGATTGGTTAAAAACCCTAATTGGACAAGAATAAGCCTAGGGAGGACGAAAATGACCTAATTGATCATCGAATGACACAAACACACCTATTGGATGCACAAGATTGGTTAAAAACCCTAATTGGACAAGAATATACCTAGGAGGACGAAAATAACCTAAATGTTAATCCAATGACACAAATGAACTTATTGGATGCACAAGATTGGTTAAAAACCCTAATTGGACAAGAATATGCCTAGGGAGGACGAAAATGACCTAAATATTAATTCAATGACACAAACAAACATATCGGATGCACAAGATTGGTTAAAAACCCTAATTGGACAAGAATAAGCCTAGGGAGGACGAAAATGACCTAATTGATCATCCAATGATACAAACACACCTATTGGATGCACAAGATTGGTTAAAAACCCTAATTGGACAAGAATAAGCCTAGGGAGGACGAAAATGACCTAATTGATCATCCAATGACACAAACACACCTATTGGATGCACAAGATTGGTTAAAAACCCTAATTGAACAAGAATAAGCCTAGGGAGGACGAAAATAACCTAATTGATCATCCAATGACACAAACACACCTATTGGATGCACAAGATTGGTCTAAAACTCTATTTGGACAAGAATATGCTTAGGGAGGACGAAAATGACCTAAATGTTAATCCAATGACACAAATGAACTTATTGGATGCACAAGATTGGTTAAAAACCCTAATTGGACAAGAATATGCCTAGGGAGGACGAAAATGACCTAAATATTAATTCAATGACACAAACAAACTTATTGGATGCACAAGATTGGTTACAAACCCTAATTGGACAAGAATAAGCCTAGGGAGGACGAAAATGACCTAATTGATCATCCAATGACACAAACACACCTATTGGATGCACAAGATTGGTTAAAAACCCTAATTGGACAAGAATAAGCCTAGGGAGGACGAAAATGACCTAATTGATCATCCAATGACACAAACACACCTATTGGATGCACAAGATTGGTTAAAAACCCTAATTGGACAAGAATAAGCCTAGGGAGGACGAAAATGACCTAATTGGTCATCCATTGCCACAAACACACCTATTGGATGCACAAGATTGGTTAAAAACCCTAATTGGACAAGAATATGCCTAGGGAGGACGAAAATGACCTAAATGTTAATCCAATGACACAAATGAACTTATTGGATGCACAAGATTGGTTAAAAACCCTAATTGGACAAGAATAAGCCTAGGGAGGACGAAAATGACCTAATTGATCATCTAATGACACAAACACACCTATTGGATGGACAAGATTGGTTAAAAACCCTAGTTGGACAAGAATATGCCTAGGGAGGACGAAAATGACCTAAATATTAATTCAATGACACAAACAAAGTTATTGGATGCACAAGATTGGTTAAAAACCCTAATTGGCCAAGAATAAGCCTAGGGAGGACGAAAATGACCTAATTGATCATCCAATGACACAAACACACCTATTGGAAGCACAAGATTGGTTAAAAACCCTAATTGGACAAGAATATGCCTAGGGAGGACGAAAATGACCTAAATGCTAATCCAATGACACAAATGAACTTATTGGATGCACAAGATTGGTTAAAAACCCTAATTGGACAAGAATAAGCCTAGGGAGGACGAAAATGACCTAATTGATCATCCAATGACACAAACACACCTATTGGATGCACAAGATTGGTTAAAAACCCTAATTGGACAAGAATATGCCTAGGGAGGAGGAAAATGACCTAAATATTAATTCAATGACACAAACAAAGTTATTGGATGCACAAGATTGGTTAAAAAATATAATTGGACAAGAATAAGCCTAGGGAAGACGAAAATGACCTAAATGTTAATCCAATGACACAACTCTACTTATTGGATGCACAAGATTGGTTAAAAACCCTAATTGGGCAAGAATAAGCCTAGGGAGGACGAAAATGACCTAATTGATCATCCAATGACACAAACACACCTATTGGATGCACAAGATTGGTTAAAAACCCTAGTTGCACAAGAATATGCCTAGGGAGGACGAAAATGACCTAATTGATTATCCAATGACACAAATGAAATTATTGGATGCACAAGATTGGTTAAAAACCCTAGTTGGACAAGAATATGCCTAGGGAGGACGAAAATGACCTAATTGATCATCCAATGACACAAACACACCTATTGGATGCACAAGATTGGTTAAAAACCCTAATTGGACAAGAATAAGCCTAGGGAGGACGAAAATGACCTAATTGATCATCCAATGACACAAACACACCTATTGGATGCACAAGATTGGTTAAAAACCCTAATTGGACAAGAATAAGCCTAGGGAGGATGAAAATGACCTAATTGATCATTCAATGACACAAACACACCTATTGGATGCACAAGATTGGTTAAAAACCCTAGTTGGACAAGAATATGCCAAGGGAGGACGAAAATGACCTAATTGATCATCCAATGACACAAATGAACTTATTGGATGCACAAGATTTGTTAAAAACCCTAATTGGACAAGAATAAGCCTAGGGAGTACGAAAATGACCTAATTGATCATCCAATGACACAAACACACCTATTGGATGCACAAGATTGGTTAAAAACCCTAATTGGACAAGAATAAGCCTAGGGAGGACGAAAATGACCTAATTGATCATCCAATGACACAAACACACCTATTGGATGCACAAGATTGGTTAAAAACCCTAATTGGACAAGAATAAGCCTAGGGAGGATGAAAGTGACCTAATTGATCATCCAATGACACAAACACACCTATTGGATGCACAAGATTGGTTAAAAACCCTAATTGGACAAGAATATGCCTAGGGAGGACGAAAATGACCTAAATATTAATTCAATGAAACAACTCAACTTATTGGATGCACAAGATTGGTTAAAAACCCTAATAGGACAAGAATAAGCCTAGGGAGGACGAAAATGACCTAATTGATCATCCAATGACACAAACACACTAATTGGACAAGAATATGTCTAGGGAGGACGAATATGACCTAATTGATCATCCAATGACACAAACACACCTATTGGATGCACAAGATTGGTTAAAAACCCTAATTGGACAAGAATATGCCTAGGGAGGACGAAAATGACCTAATTGATCATCCAATGACACAAACACACCTATTGGATGCACAAGATTGGTTAAAAACCCTAATTGGAAAAGAAAATGCCTAGGGAGGACGAAAATGACCTAATTGATCATCCAATGACACAAATACACCTATTAGATGCACAAGATTGGTTAAAAACCCTAATTGGACAAGAATAAGCCTAGCGAGGACGAAAATGACCTAATTGATCATCCAATGACACAAGCACACCTATTAGATGCACAAGATTGGTTAAAAACCCTAATTGGACAAGAATATGCCTAGGGAGGACGAAAATGACCTAAATATTAATTCAATGACACAAACAAACTTATCGGATGCACAAGGTTGGTTAAAAACCCTAATTGGACAAGAATAAGCCTAGGGAGGACGAAAATGACCTAAATGATCATCCAATGACACAAACACACCTATTGGATGCACAAGATTGGTTAAAAACCCTAATTGGACAAGAATATGCTTAGGGAGGACGAAAATGACCTAAATATTAATTCAATGACACAAACAAACTTATCGGATGCACAAGATTGGTTAAAAACCCTAATTGGACAAGAATAAGCCTTGGGAGGACGAAAATGACCTAATTGATCATCAAATGTCACATGCACACCTATTAGATGCACAAGATTGGTTAAAAACCCTAATTGGACAAGAATAAGACTAGGGAGGACGAAAATGACCTAATTGATCATCCAATGACACAAACACACCTATTGGATGCACAAGATTGGTTAAAAACCTTTATTGGACAAGAATATGATTAGGGTGGACGAAAATGACCTAAATATTAATTCAATGACACAAACAAACTTATCGGATGCACAAGATTGGTTAAAAACCCTAATTGGACAAGAATAAGCCTAGGGAGGACGAAAATGACCTAATTGATCATCCAATGACACAAACACACCTATTGGATGCACAAGATTGGTTAAAAACCCTAATTGGACAAGAATAAGCCTATGGAGGACGAAAATGACCTAATTGATCATCAAATGTCACATACACACCTATTAGATGCACAAGATTGGTTAAAAACCCTAATTGGACAAGAATAAGCCTAGGGAGGACGAAAATGACCAAATTGATCTCCAATGACACAAACACACCTATTGGATGCACAAGATTGGTTAAAAACCCTAATTGGACAAGAATATGCCTAGGGAGGACGAAAATGACCTAAATGTTAATCCAATGACACAAATGAACTTATTGGATGCACAAGATTGGTTAAAAACCCTAATTGGACAAGAATACGCCTAGGGAGGACGAAAATGACCTAAATATTAATTCAATGACACAAACAAATTTATTGGATGCACAAGATTGGTTAAAAACCCTAATTGGACAAGAATAAGCCTAGGGAGGACGAAAATGACCTAATTGATCATCCAATGACACAAACACACCTATTGGATGCACAAGATTGGTTAAAAACCCTAATTGGACAAGAATAAGCCTAGGGAGGACGAAAATGACCTAATTGATCATCCAATGACACAAACACACCTATTGGATGCACAAGATTGGTTAAAAACCCTAATTGGACAAGAATAAGCCTAGGGAGGACGAAAATGACCTAATTGATCATCCAATGACACAAACACATCTATTGGAAGCACAAGATTGGTTAGAAACCCTAGTTGGACAAGAATATGCCTAGGGAGGACGAAAATGACCTAATTGATCATCCAATGACACAAATGAACTTATTGGATGCACAAGATTGCTTAAAAACCCTAATTGGACAAAAATAAGCATAGAAAGGACGAAAATGACCTAATTGATCATCCAATGACACAAACACACCTATTGGATGCACAAGATTGGTTAAAAACCCTAATTGGACAAGAATAAGCCTAGGGAGGACGAAAATGACCTAATTGATCATCCAATGACACAAACACACCTATTGGATGCACAAGATTGGTTAAAAACCCTAATTGGACAAGAATAAGCCTAGGGAGGACGAAAATGACCTAATTGATCATCCAATGACACAAACACACCTATTGGATGCACAAGATTGGTTAAAAACCCTAATTGGACAAGAATAAGCCTAGGGAGGACGAAAATGACCTAATTGATCATCTATTGCCAAAAACACACCTATTGGATGCACAAGATTGGTTAAACACCTATTGGTTGCACAAGATTGGTTAAAAACCCTAATTGGACAAGAATAAGCCTAGGGAGGACGAAAATAACCTAATTGTTCATCCAATGACACATACACACCTATTGGATGCACAAGATTGGTTAAAAACCCTAATTGGACAAGAATATGCCTAGGGAGGACGAAAATGACCTAAATGTTAATCCAATGACACAAATGAACTTATTGGATGCACAAGATTGGTTAAAAACCCTAATTGGGAAAGAATAAGCCTAGGGAGGACGAAAATGACCCAATTGATCATCCAATGACACAAACACACCAATTGGATGCACAAGATTGGTTAAAGGCCCTAATTGGACAAGAATATGCCTAGGGAGGACGAAAATGACCTAAATATTAATTCAATGACACAAACAAACTTATCGGATGCACAAGATTGGTTAAAAACCCTAATTGGACAAGAATAAGCCTAGGGACGACGAAAATGACCTAAATGTTAATCCAATGACACAACTCAACTTATTGGATGCACAAGATTGGTTAAAAACCCTAATTGCACAAGAATATGCCTAGGGAGGACGAAAATGACCTAAATGTTAATCCAATGACACAAATGAACTTATTGGATGCACAAGATTGGTTAAAAACCCTAATTGGACAAGAATAAGCCTAGGGAGGACGAAAATGACCTAATTGATCATCCAATGACACAAACACACCTATTTGATGCACAAGATTGGTTAAAAACCCTAATTGGACAAGAATAAGCCTAGGGAGGACGAAGATGACCTAAATGATAATCCAATGACACAACTCAACTTATTGGATGCACAAGATTGGTTAAAAACCCTAATTGGAGTAGAATAAGCCTAGGGAGGACGAAAATGACCTAATTGATCATCCAATGACACAAACACACCTATTGGATGCACAAGATTGGTTAAAAACCCTAATTGGACAAGAATATGGCTAGGGAGGTCGAAAATGACCTAAATATTAATTCAATGACACAAACAAACTTATCGGATGCACAAGATTGGTTAAAAACCCTAATTGGACAAGAATAAGGCTAGGGAGGACGAAAATGACCTAATTGATCATCAAATGTCACATGCACACCTATTAGATGCACAAGATTGGTTAAAAACCCTAATTGGACAAGAATAAGCCTAGGGAGGACGAAAATGACCTAATTGATCATCCAATGACACAAACACACCTATTGGATGCACAAGATTGGTTAAAAACCTTTATTGGACAAGAATATGATTAGGGTGGACGAAAATGACCTAAATATTAATTCAATGACACAAACAAACTTATCGGATGCACAAGATTGGTTAAAAACCATAATTGGACAAGAATAAGCCTAGGGAGGACGAAAATGACCTAATTGATCATCCAATGACACAAACACACCTATTGGATGCACAAGATTGGTTAAAAACCCTAATTGGACAAGAATAAGCCTAGGGAGGACGAAAATGACCTAATTGATCATCAAATGTCACATACAGACCTATTAGATGCACAAGATTGGTTAAAAACCCTAATTGGACAAGAATAAGCCTAGGGAGGACGAAAATGACCTAATTGATCTCCAATGACACAAACACACCTATTGGATGCACAAGATTGGTTAAAAACCCTAATTGGACAAGAATATGCCTAGGGAGGACGAAAATGACCTAAATGTTAATCCAATGACACAAATGAACTTATTGGATGCACAAGATTGGTTAAAAACCCTAATTGGACAAGAATAAGCCTAGGGAGGACGAAAATGACCTAATTGATCATCCAATGACACAAACACACCTATTGGATGCACAAGATTGGTTAAAAACCCTAATTGGACAAGAATAAGCCTAGGGAGGACGAAAATGACCTATATGTTAATCCAATGACCCAACTCAACTTATTGGATGCACAAGATTGGTTAAAAACCCTAATTGGACAAGAATAAGCCTAGGGAGGACGAAAATGACCTAATTGATCATCCAATGACACAAACACACCTATTGGAAGCACAAGATTGGTTAAAAACCCTAATTGGACAAGAATATGCCTAGGGAGGACGAAAATGACCTAAATGTTAATCCAATGACACAAATGAACTTATTGGATGCACAAGATTGGTTAAAAACCCTAATTGGACAAGAATAAGCCTAGGGAGGACGAAAATGAACTAATTGATCATCTAATGACACAAACACACCTATTGGATGCACAAGATTGGTTAAAAACCCTAATTCGACAAGAATATGCCTAAGGAGGATGAAAATGACCTAAATATTAATTCAATGACACAAACAAAGTTATTGGATGCACAAGATTGGTTAAAAACCCTAATTGGACAAGAATAAGCCTTGGGATGATGAAAATGACCTAATTGATCATCCAATGACACAAACACACCTATTGGATGCACAAGATTGGTTAAAAACCCTAATTGGACAAGAATATGCCTAGGGAGGACGAAAATGACCTAAATGTTAATCAAATGACACAAATGAACTTATTGGATGCACAAGATTGGTTAAAAACCCTAATTGGACAAGAATAAGCCTAGGGAGGACGAAAATGACCTAATTGATCATCCAATGACACAAACACACCTATTGGATGCACAAGATTGGTTAAAAACCCTAATTCGACAAGAATATGCCTATGGAGGACGAAAATGACCTAATTGATCATCCAATGACACAAACACACCTATTGGATGCACAAGATTGGTTAAAAACCCTAATTGGACAAGAATAAGCCTAGGGAGGACGAAAATGACATAATTGATCATCCAATGACACAAACACACCTATTGGATGCACAAGATTGGTTAAAAACCCTAATTGGACAAGAATATGCCTAGGGAGAACGAAAATGACCTAAATATTAATTCAATGACACAATCAAAGTTATTGGATGCACAAGATTGGTTAAAAACCCTAATTGGACAAGAATAAGCCTAGGGAGGACGAAAATGACCTAATTGATCATCCAATGACACAAACACACCTATTGGATGCACAAGATTGGTTAAAAACCCTAATTGGACAAGAATAAGCCTAGGGAGGACGAAAATGACCTAATTGATCATCCAATGACACAAACACACCTATTGGATGCACAAGATTGGTTAAAAACCCTAATTGGACAAGAATATGCCTAGGGAGGACGAAAATGACCTAAATGTTAATCCAATGACACAAATGAACTTATTGGATGCACAAGATTGGTTAAAAACCTAATTCGACAAAAATAAGCCTAGGGAGAATGAAAATGACCTAAATATTAATCCAATGACACAACTCAACTTATTGGATGCACAAGATTGGTTAAAAACCCTAATTGGACAAGAATAACCCTAGGGAGGACGAAAATGACCTAATTGATCATCCAATGACACAAACACACCTATTGGATGCACAAGATTGGTTAAAAACCCTAATTGGACAAGAATATGCCTAGGGAGGACGAAAATGACCTAATTGATCATCCAATGACACAAACACACCTATTGAATGCATAAGATTGGTTAAAAACCCTAATTGGACAAGAATATGCCTAGGGAGGACGAAAATGACTTAAATATTAATTCAATGACACAAACAAACTTATTGGATGCACAAGATTGGTTAAAAACCCTAATTGGACAAGAATAAGCCTAGGGAGGACGAAAATGACCTAATTGATCATCCAATGACACAAACACACCTATTGGATGCACAAGATTGGTTAAAAACCCTAATTGGACAAGAATAAGCCTAGGGAGGACGAAAATGACCTAATTGATCATCCAATGACACAAACACACCTATTGGATACACAAGATTGGTTAAAAACCCTAATTGGACAAGAATAAGACTAGGGAGGACGAATATGACCTAATTGATCATCCAATGACACAAACACACCTATTGGATTCACAAGATTGGTTTAAAACCCTAGTTGGACAAGAATATGCCTAGGGAGGACGAAAATGACCTAATTGATCATCCAATGACACAAATGAACTTATTGGATGCACAAGATTGGTTAAAAACCCTAATTGGACAAGAATATGCCTAGGGTGGACGAAAAAGACCTAAATGTTAATCCAATGACACAAATGAACTTATTGGATGCACAAGATTGGTTAAAAACCCTAATTGGACAAGAATAAGCCTAGGGAGGACGAAAATGACCTAAATGCTAATCCAATGACACAACTCAACTTAGTGGATGCACAAGATTGGTTAAAAACCCTAATTGGACAAGAATAAGCCTAGGGAGGACGAAAATGACCTAATTGATCATCCAATGACACAAACACACCTATTGGATGCACAAGATTGGTTAAAAACCCTAAATGGAAAAGAATATGCCTAGGGAGGACGAAAATGACCTAAATGTTAATCCAATGACACAAATGAACTTATTGGATGCACAAACCCTAATTGGACAAGAATAAGCCTAGGGAGGACGAAAATGACCTAATTGATCATCCAATGACACAAACACACCTATTGGATGCACAAGATTGGTTAAAAACCCTAATTGGACAAGAATAAGCCTAGGGAGGACGAAAATGACCTAATTGATACTCCAATGACACAAACACACCTATTGGATGCACAAGATTGGTTAAAAACCCTAATTGGACAAGAATAAGCCTAGGGAGGACGAAAATGACCTAATTGATCATCCAATGACACAAACACACCTATTGGATGCACAAGATTGGTTAAAAACCCTAATTGGACAAGAATATGCCTAGGGAGGACGAAAATGACCTAAATATTAATCCAATAACACAAACAAAGTTATTGGATGCACAAGATTGGTTAAAAACCCTAATTGGACAAGAATAAGCCTAGGGAGGACGAAAATGACCTAATTGATCATCCAATGACACAAACACACCTATTGGATGCACAAGATTGGTTAAAAACCCTAATTGGACAAGAATATGCCTAGGGAGGACGAAAATGACCTAAATGTTAATCCAATGACACAAATGAACTTATTGGATGCACAAGATTGGTTAAAAACCCTAATTGGGCAAGAATAAGCCTAGGGAGGACGAAAATGACCTAATTGATCATCCAATGACACAAACACACCTATTGGATGCACAAGATTGGTTAAAAACCCTAGTTGGACAAGAATAAGCCTTGGGAGGACGAAAATGACCTAATTGATCATCCAATGACACAAATGAACTTATTGGATGCAAAAGATTGGTTAAAAACCCTAATTGGACAAGAATAAGCCTAGGGAGGACGAAAATAACCTAATTGATCATCCAATGACACAAACACACCTATTGGATGCACAAGATTGGTTAAAAACCCTAATTGGACAAGAATATGCCTAGGGAGGACGAAAATGACCTAAATGTTAATCCAATGACACAAATGAACTTATTGGATGCACAAGATTGGTTAAAAACCCTAATTGGACAAGAATAAGCCTAGGGAGGACGACAATAACCTAATTGATCATCCAATGATACAAACACACCAATTGAATGCACAAGATTGGTTAAAAACCCTAATTGGACAAGAATATGCCTAAGGAGGACGAAAATGACCTAAATATTAATTCAATGACACAAACAAACTTATCGGATGCACAAGATTGGTTAAAAACCCTAATTGGACAAGAATTAGCCTAGGGAGGACGAATATGACCTATTTGATCATCCAATGACACAAACACACCTATTGGATGCACAAGATTGGTTAAAAACCCTAATTGGACAAGAATATGCCTAGGGAGGACGAAAATGACCTAATTGATCATCCAATGACACAAACACACCTATTGGATGCACAAGATTGGTTAAAAACCCTAATTGGACAAGAATATGCCTAGGTAGGACGAAAATGACTTAAATATTAATTCAATGACACAAACAAAGTTATTGGATGCACAAGATTGGTTAAAAACCCTAATTTGACAAGAATAAGTCTAGGGAGGACGAAAATGACCTAATTAATCATCCAATGACACAAACACACCTATTGGATGCACAAGATTGGTTAAAAACCCTAATTGGACAAGAATATGCCTAGGGAGGACGAAAATGACCTAAATGTTAATCCAATGACACAAATGAACTTATTGGATGCACAAGATTGGTTAAAAACCCTAATTGGATATGAGTAAGCCTAGGAAGGACGAAAATAACCTAATTGATCATCCAATGACACAAACACACCTATTGGATGCACAAGATTGGTTAAAAACCCTAATTGGACAAGAATAAGCCTAGGGAGGATGAAAATGACCTAATTGATGATCCAATGACACAAATGAACTTATTGGATGCACAAGATTTGTTAAAAACCCTAATTGGACAAGAATAAGCCTAGGGAGGACGAAAATGACCTAATTGATCATCCAATGACACAAACACACCTATTGGAAGCACAAGATTGGTTAAAAACCGTAGTTGGACAAGAATATGCCTAGGGAGGACAAAAATGACCTAATTGATCATCCAATGACACAAATGAACTTATTGGATGCACAAGATTGGTTAAAAACCCTAATTGGACAAGAATAAGCATAGAAAGGACGAAAATGACCTAATTGATCATCCAATTACACAAACACACCTATTGGATGCACAAGATTGGTTAAAAACCCTCATTGGATAAGAATATGCCCAGGGAGGACGAAAATGACCTAAATGTTAATCCAATGACACAAATGAACTTATTGGATGCACAACATTGGTTAAAAACCCTAATTGGACAAGAGTAAGCCTAGGAAGGACGAAAATAACCTAATTGATCATCCAATGACACAAACACACCTATTGGATGCACAAGATTGGTTAAAGACCCTAATTGGACAAGAATATGCCTAGGGAGGACGAAAATGACCTAAATATTAATTCAATGACACAAACAAAGTTATTGGATGCACAAGATTGATTAAAAACCCTAATTTGACAAGAATAAGTCTAGGTAGGATGAAAATGACCTAATTGATCATCCAATGACACAAACACACCTATTGGATGCACAAGATTGGTTAAAAACCCTAATTGGACAAGAATAAGCCTAGGGAGGACGAAAATGACCTAATTGATCATCGAATGACACAAACACACCTATTGGATGCACAAGATTGGTTAAAAACCCTAATTGGACAAGAATATGCCTAGGGAGGATGAAAATGACCTAAATATTAATTCAATGACACAAACAAAGTTATTGGATGCACAAGATTGGTTAAAAACCCTAATTTGACAAGAATAAGTCAAGGGAGGACGAAAATGACCTAATTGATCATGCAATGACACAAACACACCTATTGGATGCACAAGATTGGTTAAAAACCCTAATTGGACAAGAATAAGCCTAGGGAGGACGAAAATGACCTAATTGATCATCCAATGACACAAACACACCTATTGGATGCACAAGATTGGTTAAAAACCCTAATTGGACAAGAATAAGCCTAGGGAGGACGAAAATGACCTAATTGATCATCCAATGACACAAATGCACTTATTGGATGCACAAGATTTGTTAAAAACCCTAATTGGACAAGAATATGCCTAGGGAGGACGAAAATGACCTAATTGATCATCCAATGACACAAACACACCTATTGGATGCACAAGATTGGTTAAAAACCCTAATTGGACAAGAATAAGCCTAGGGAGGACGAAAATGACCTAATTGATCATCCAATGACACAAACACACCTATTGGATGCACAAGATTGGTTAAAATCCCTAATTGGACAAGAATAAGCCTAGGGAGGAAGAAAATGACCTAATTGATCATCCAATGACACAAACACACCTATTAGATGCACAAGATTGGTTAAAAACCCTAATTGGACAAGAATATGCCTAGGGAGGACGAAAATGACCTAATTGATCATCCAATGACACAAACACACCTATTGGATGCACAAGATCGGTTAAAAATCCTAATTGGACAAGAATAAGCCTAGGGAGGACGAAAATGACCTAATTGATCATCCAATGACACAAACACACCTATTGGATGCACAAGATTGGTTAAAAACCCTAATTGGACAAGAATAGGCCTAGGGAGGACGAAAATGACCTAATTGATCATCCAATTACACAAATGACCTTATTGGATGCACAAGATTAGTTAAAAACCCTAATTGGACAAGAATAAGCCTAGGGAAGACGAAAATAACCTAATTGATCAACCTATGACACAAATACACCTATTGGATGCACAAGATTGGTTAAAAACCCTAATTGGACAAGAATATGCCTAGGGAGGACGAAAATGACCTAAATGTTAATCCAATGACACAACTCAACTTATTGGATGCACAAGATTGGTTAAAAACCCTAATTGGACTAGAATAAGCCTAGGCAGGACGAAAATGACCTAATTGATCATCCAATGACACAATCACACCTATTGGATGCACAAGATTGGTTAAAAACCATAATTGGACAAGAATATGCCTAGGGAGGACGAAAATGACCTAAATATTAATTCAATGACACAAACAAACTTATCGGATGCACAAGATTGGTTAAAAACCCTAATTGGACAAGAATAAGCCTAGGGAGGACGAAAATGACCTAATTGATCATCAAATGTCACATACACACCTATTAGATGCACAAGATTGGTTAAAAACCCTAATTGGACAAGAATAAGCCTAGGGAGGACGAAAATGACCTAATTGATCATCCTATGACACAAACACACCTATTGGATGCACAAGATTGGTTAAAAACCCTAATTGGACAAGAATATGATTAGGGTGGACGAAAATGACCTAAATATTAATTCAATGACACAAACAAACTTATCGGATGCACAAGATTGGTTAAAAACCCTAATTGGACAAGAATAAGCCTAGGGAGGACGAAAATGACCTAATTGATCATCCAATGACACAAACACACCTATTGGATGCACAAGATTGGTTAAAAACCCTAATTGGACAAGAATATGCCTAGGGAGGACGAAAATGACCTAATTGATCATCCAATGACACAAACACAGCTATTGGATGCACAAGATTGGTTAAAAACCCTAATTGGACCAGAATAAGCCTAGGGAGGACGAAAATGACCTAATTGATCATCCAATGACACAAACACACCTATTGGATGCACAAGATTGGTTAAAAACCCTAATTGGGAAGAATAAGTGTAGGGAGGACGAAAATGACCTAATTGATCGTCCAATGACAGAAACACACCTATTGGATGCACAAGATTGGTTAAAAACCCTAATTGGACAAGAATATGCCTAGGGAGGACGAAAATGACCTAATTGATCATCCAATGACACAAACACGCCTATTGGAAGCACAAGATTGGTTAAAAACCCTAATTGGACAAGAATATGCCTAGGGAGGACGAAAATGACCTAATTGATCATCCAATGACACAAACACAGCTATTGGATGCACAAGATTGGTTAAAAACCCTAATTGGACAAGAATATGCCTAGGGAGGACGAATATGACCTAAATGTTAATCCAATAACACAAATGAACTTATTGGATGCACAAGATTGGTTAAAAACCCTAATTGGACAAGAATATGCCTAGGAAGAACGAAAATGACCTAAATGTTAATCCAATGACACAACTCAACTTATTGGATGCACAAGATTGGTTAAAAACCCTAATTGGACAAGAATAAGCCTAGGGAGGACGAAAATAACCTAATTGATCATCCAATGACACAAACACACCTATTGGATGCACAAGATTGGTTAAAAACCCTAATTGGACAAGAATATGCCTAGGGAGGACGAAAATGACCTAAATGTTAATCCAATGACACAAATGAACTTATTGGATGCACAAGATTGGTTAAAAACCCTAATTGGACAAGAATAAGCCTAGGGAGGACGAAAATGACCTAAATGTTAATCCAATGACACAACTCAACTTATTGGATGCAAAAGATTAGTTAAAAACCCTAATTGGACAAGAATAAGCCTATGGAGGACGAAAATGACCTAATTGATCATCCAATGACACAAACACACCTATTGGATGCACAAGATTGGTTAAAAACCCTAATTGGACAAGAATATGCCTAGGCAGGACGAAAATGACCTAATTGATCATCCAATGACACAAATGAACTTATTAGATGCACAAGATTGGTTAAAAACCCTAATTGGACAAGAATAAGCCTAGGGAGGACGAAAATGACCTAATTGATCATCCAATGACACAAACACACCTATTGGATGCACAAGATTGGTTAAAAACCCTAATTGGACAAGAATATGCCAAGGGAGGACGAAAATGACCTAATTGATCATCCAATGACACAAACACACCTATTGGATGCACAAGATCGGTTAAAAACCCTAATTGGACAAGAATAAGCCTTGGGAGGACGAAAATGACCTAATTGATCATCCAATGACACAACTCAACTTATTGGATGCACAAGATTGGTTAGAAACCCTAATTGGACCAGAATAAGCCTAGGGAGGACGAAAATGACCTAATTGATCATCCAATGACACAAACACACCTATTGGATGCACAAGATTGGTTAAAAACCCTAATTGGACAAGAATAAGCCTAGGGAGGACGAAAATGACCTAATTGATCATCCAATGACACAAACACACCTATTGGATGCACAAGATTGGTTAAAAACCCTAATTGGACAAGAATAAGCCTAGGGAGGACGAAAATGACCTAATTGATCATCCAATGACACAAACACACCTATTGGATGCATAAGATTGGTTAAAAACCCTAATTGGACAAGAATAAGCTTAGGGAGGACGAAAAATGACCTAATTGATCATCCAATGACACAAACACACCTATTGGATGCACAAGATTGGTTAAAAACCCTAATTGGACAAGAATAAGCCTAGGGAGGACGAAAATGACCTAATTGATCATCCAATGACACAAACACACCTATTGGATGCGCAAGATTGGTTTAAAACCCTAGTTGGACAAGAATATGCCTAGGGAGGACGAAAATGACCTAATTGATCATCCAATGACACAAACACACCTATTGGATGCACAAGATTGGTTAAAAACCCTAATTGGACAAGAATAAGCATAGAAAGGACGAAAATGACCTAATTGATCATCCAATTACACAAACTCACCTATTGGATGCACAAGATTGGTTAAAAACCCTAATTGGATAAGAATATGCCTAGGGAGGACGAAAATGACCTAAATATTAATTCAATGACACAAACAAAGTTATTGGATGCACAAGATTGGTTAAAAACCCTAATTTGACAAGAATAAGTCAAGGGAGGACGAAAATGACCTAATCGATCATCCAATGACACAAACACACCTATTGGATGCACAAGATTGGTTAAAAACCCTAATTGGACAAGAATAAGTCTAGGGAGGACGAAAATGACCTAATTGATCATCCAATGACACAAACACACCTATTGGATGCACAAGATTGGTTAAAAACCCTAATTGGACAAGAATAAGCCTAGGGAGGACGAAAATGACCTAATTGATCATCCAATGACACAAATGAACTTATTGGATGCACAAGATTTGTTAAAAACCCTAATTGGACAAGAATAAGCCTAGGGAGGACGAAAATGACCTAATTGATCATCCAATGACAGAAACACACCTATTGGAAGCACAAGATTGGTTAAAAACCCTAGTTGGACAAGAATATGCCTAGGGAGGACGAAAATGACCTAGTTGATCATCCAATGACACAAATGAACTTATTGGATGCACAAGATTGGTTAAAAACCCTAATTGGACAAGAATAAGCCTAGGGAGGACGAAAATGACCTAATTGATCATCCAATGACACAAACACACCTATTGGATGCACAAGATTGGTTAAAAACCCTAATTGGACAAGAATATGCCTAAGGAGGACGAAAATGACCTAAATGTTAATCCAATGACACAAATGAACTTATTGGACGCACAAGATTGGTTAAAAACCCTAATTGGACAAGAATAAGCCTAAGGAGGACGAAAATGACCTAATTGATCATCCAATGACACAAACACACCTATTGGATGCACAAGGTTGGTTAAAAACCCTAGTTGGACAAGAATATGCCTAGGAAGGACGAAAATGACCTAGTTGATCATCCAATGACACAAATGAACTTATTGGATGCACAAGATTGGTTAAAAACCCTAATTGGACAAGAATAAGCATAGGGAGGACGAAAATGACCTAATTGATCATCCAATGACACAAACACACCTATTGGATGCACAAGATTGGTTAAAAACCCTAATTGGACAAGAATATGCCTAGGGAGGACGAAAATGACCTAAATGTTAATCCAATGACACAAATGAACTTATTGGATGCACAAGATTGGTTAAAAACCCTAATTGGACAAGAATAAGCCTTGGGAGGATGAAAATGACCTAATTGATCATCCAATGACACAAACATACCTATTGGATGCACAAGACTGGTTAAAAACCCTAGTTGGACAAGAATATGCCTAGGAAGGACGAAAATGACCTAATTGATCATCCAATGACACAAATGAACTTATTGGATGCACAAGATTGGTTAAAAACCCTAATTGGACAAGAATAAGCCTAGGGAGGACGAAAATGACCTAATTGATCATCCAATGACACAAACACACCTATTGGATGCACAAGATTGGTTAAAAACCCTAATTGGACAAGAATATGCCTAGGGCGGACAAAAATGACCTAAATGTTAATCTAATGACACAAATGAACTTATTGGATGCACAAGATTGGTTAAAAACCCTAATTGGACAAGAATAAGCATAGGGAGGACGAAAATGACCTAATTGATCATCCTATGACACAAACACACCTATTGGATGCACAAGATTGGTTAAAAACCCTAATTGGACAAGAATATGCCTAGGGAGGACGAAAATGACCTAAATGTTAATCCAATGACACAAATGAACTTATTGGATGCACAAGATTGGTTAAAAACCCTAATTGGGCAAGAATAAGCCTAGGGAGGACGAAAATGACCTAATTGATCATCCAATGACACAAACACACCAATTGGATGCACAAGATTGGTTAAAAACCCTAATTGGACAAGAATAAGCCTAGGGAGGACGAAAATGACCTAATTGATCGTCCAATGACACAAACACACCTATTGGATGCACAAGATTGGTTAAAAACCCTAATTGGACAAGAATAAGCCTAGGGAGGACGAAAATGACCTAATTGATCATCCAATGACACAAAAACACCTATTGGATGCACAAGATTGGTTAAAAACCCTAATTGGACAAGAATATGCCTAGGGAGGACTAAAATGACCTAATTGATCATCAAATGACACAAACACACCTATTGGATGCACAAGATCGGTTAAAAATCCAAACTGGACAAGAATAAGCCTAGGGAGGACGAAAATGACCTAATTGATCATCCAATGACACAAACACACCTATTGGATGCACAAGATTGGTTAAAAACCCTAATTGGACAAGAATAGGCCTAGGGAGGACGAAAATGACCTAATTGATCATCCAATGACACAAATGACCTTATTCGATGCACAAGATTAGTTATAAACCCTAATTGGACAAGAATAAGCCTAGGGAGGACGAAAATAACCTAATTGATCATCCAATGACACAAACACACCTATTGGATGCACAAGATTGGTTAAAAACCCTAATTGGACAAGAATATGCCTAGGGAGGACGAAAATGACCTAAATGTTAATCCAATGACACAAATGAACTTATTGGATGCACAAGATTGGTTAAAAACCCTAATTGGACAAGAATAAGCCTAGGGAGGACGAAAATTACCTAATTGATCACCCATTGCAACAAACACACCTATTGGATGCACAAGATTGGTTGAAAACCCTAATTGGACAAGAATATGCCTAGGGAGGACGAAAATGACCTAAATATTAATTCAATGACACAAACAAACTTATTGGATGCACAAGATTGGTTAAAAACCATAATTGGACAAGAATAAGCCTAGGGAGGTTGAAAATTACCTAATTGATCATCCAATGACACAACCACACCTATTGGATGCACAAGATTGGTTAAAAACCCTAATTGGACAAGAATAAGCCTATGGAGGACGAAAATGACTTAATTGATCATCCAATGACACAAACACACCTATTGGATGCACAAGATTGGTTAAAAACCCTAATTGGACAAGAATATGCCTAGGGAGGACGAAAATGACCTAAATGTTAATCCAATGACACAAATGAACTTATTGGATGCACAAGATTGGTTAAAAACCCTAATTGGACAAGAATAGACTAGGGAGGACGAAAATGACCTAATTGATCATCCAACGAGACAAACACGCCTATTGGATGCACAAGATTGGTTAAAAACCCTAATTGGACAAGAATAAGCCTAGGGTGGACGAAAATGACTTAATTGATCATCCAATGACACAAACACACCTATTGGATGCACAAGATTGGTTAAAAACCCTAATTGGACAAGAATAAGCCTTTGGAGGACGAAAATGACCTAATTGATCATCCAATGACACAAATGAACTTATTGGATGCACAAGATTTGTTAAAAACCCTAATTGGACAAGAATAAGCCTAGGGAGGACGAAAATGACCTAATTGATCATCCAATGACACAAACACACCTATTGGATGCACAAGATTGGTTAAAAACCCTAATTTGACAAGAATAAGCCTTGGGAGGACGAAAATGACCTAATTGATCATCCAACGACACAAACACACCTATTGGATGCACAAGATTGATTAAAAACCCTAATTGGATAAGAATAAGCCTATGGAGGACGAAAATGACTTAATTGATCATCCAATGACACAAACACACCTATTGGATGCACAAGATTGGTTAAAAACCCTAGTTGGACAAGAATATGCCTAGGGAGGACGAAAATGACCTAATTGATCATCCAATGACACAAATGAACTTATTCGATGCACAAGATTGGTTAAAAACCCTAATTATACAAGAATATGCCTAAGGAGGACGAAAATGACCTAATTGATCATCCAATGACACAAACACACCTATTGGATGCACAAGATTGGTTAAAAACCCTAATTGGACAAGAATATGCCTAGGGAGGACGAAAATGACCTAAATGTTTATCCAATGACACAAATGAACTTATTGGATGCACAACATCGGTTAAAAACCCTAATTGGACAAGAGTAAGCCTAGGAAGGACGAAAATAACCTAATTGATCATCCAATGACACAAACACACCTATTGGATGCACAAGATTGGTTAAAAACCCTAATTGGACAAGAATATGCCTAGGGAGGACGAAAATGACCTAAATATTAATTCAATGACACAAACAAAGTTATTGGATGCACAAGATTGATTAAAAACCCTAATTTGACAAGAATAAGTCTAGGTAGGATGAAAGTGACCTAATTGATCATCCAATGACACAAACACACCTATTGGATGCACAAGATTGGTTAAAAACCCTAATTGGACAAGAATAAGCCTAGGGAGGACGAAAATGACCTAATTGATCATCCAATGACACAAACACACCTATTGGATACACAAGATTGGTTAAAAACTCTAATTGGACCAGAATAAGCCTAGGGAGGACGAAAATGACCTAATTGATCATCCAATGACACAAACACACCTATTGGATGCACAAGATTGGTTAAAAACCCTAATTGGACAAGAATAAGCCTAGGGAGGACGAAAATGACCTAATTGATCATCCAATGACACAAACACACCTATTGGATGCACAAGATTGGTTAAAAACCCTAATTGGACAAGAATATGCCTAGGGAGGACGAAAATGACCTAATTGATCATCCAATGACACAAATGAACTTATTGGATGCACAAGATTAGTTAAAAACCCAAATTGGACATGAATAAGCCTAGGGAGGACAAAAATAACCTAATTGATCATCAAATGACACAAACACACCTATTGGATGCACAAGATTGGTTAAAAACCCTAATTGGACAAGAATATGCCTAGGGAGGACGAAAATGACCTAAATGTTAATCCAATGACACAAATGAACTTATTGGATGCACAAGATTGGTTAAAAACCCTAATTGGACAAGAATAAGCCTAGGGAGGACGAAAATGACCTAATTGATCATCCAATGACACAAACAATCCTATTGGATGCACAAGATTGGTTAAAAACCCTAATTGGACAAGAATATGCCTAGGGAGGACGAAAATGACCTAAATGTTAATCCAATGACACAAATGAACTTATTGGATGCACAAGATTGGTTAAAAACCCTAATTGGACAAGAATAAGCCTAGGGAGGACGAAAATGACCTAAATGTTAATCCAATGACACAACTCAACTTATTGGATGCACAAGATTGGTTAAAAACCCTAATTGGACAAGAATAAGCCTAGGGAGGACGAAAACGACCTAATTGATCATCCATAACACAAATGAACTTATTGGATGCACAAGATTGGTTAAAAACCCTAATTGGACAAGAATAAGCCTAGGTAGGACGAAAATGACCTAATTGATTATCCAATGACACAAACACACCTATTGGATGCACAAGATTGGTTAAAAACCCTAATTGGACAAGAATATGCCTAGGGAGGACGAAAATGACCTAAATGTTAATCCAATGACACAAATGAACTTATTGGATGCACAAGATTGGTTAAAATCCCCAATTGGACAAGAATAAGCCTAGGGAGGACGAAAATGACCTAAATGTTAATCCAATGACACAAATGAACTTATTGGATGGACAAGATTGGTTAAAAACCCTAATTGGGCAAGAATATGCCTAGGGAGGACGAAAATGACCTAATTGATCATCCAATGACACAAACACACCTATTGGATGCACAAGTTTGATTAAAAACCCTAATTGGACAAGAATATGCCTAGGGAGAACGAAAATGACCTAAATTGATCATCCAATGACACAAACACACCTATTGGATGCACAAGATTGGTTAAAAACCCTAATTGGACAAGAATATGCCTAAGGAGAACGAAAATGACCTAAATGTTAATCCAATGATACAAATGAACTTATTGGATGCACAAGATTGGTTAAAAACCCTAATTGGACAAGAATAAGCCTAGGGAGGACGAAAATGACCTAATTGATCATCCAATGACACAAACACACCTATTGGATGCACAAGATTGGTTCAAAACCTTAGTTGGACAAGAATATGCCTAGGGAGGACGAAAATGACCTAATTGATCATCCAATGACACAAACAAACTTATTGGATGCACAAGATTGGTTAAAAACCCTAATTGGACAAGAATAAGCCTAGGGAGGACAAAAATGACCTAAATGTTAATCCAACGAGACAACTCAACTTATTGGATGGACAAGATTAGTTAAAAACCCTAATTGGGAAAGAATAAGCCTCGGGATGACGAAAATGACCTAATTGATCATCCAATGACACAAACGCACCTATTGGATGCACAAGATTGGTTAAAAACCCTAATTGGACAAGAATAAGCCTAGGGAGGACGAAAATGACCTAAATGTTAATCCAATGACACAACTCAACTTATTGGATGCACAAGATTGGTTAAAAACCCTAATTGGACAAGAATAAGCCTAGGGAGGACGAAAATGACCTAATTGATCATCCAATGACCCAAATGAACTTATTGGATGCACAAGATTAGTTAAAATCCCTAATTGGACACGAATAAGCCTAGGGAGGACGAAAATAACCTAATTGATCATCCAATGACAAAAACACACCTATTGGATGCACAAGATTGGTTAAAAACCCTAATTGGACAAGAATATGCCTAGGGAGGACGAAAATGACCTAAATGTTAATCCAATGACACAAATGAACTTATTGGATGCACAAGATTGGTTAAAAACCCTAATTGGACAAGAATAAGCCTAGGGAGGACGAATATGACCTAAATGTTAATCCAATGACACAACTCAACTTATTGGATGCACAAGATTGGTTAAAAACCCTAATTAGACAAGAATAAGCCTAGGGAGGACGAAAATGACCTAAATATTAATTAAATGACAGAAACAAAGTTATTGGATGCACAACATTGGTTAAAAACCCTAATTGGACAAGAATATGCATAGGGAGGACGAAAATGGCCTAATTGATCATCCAATGACACAAACACACCTATTGGATGCACAAGATTGGTTAAAAACCCTAATTGGACAAGAATATGCCTAGGGAGGACGAAAATGACCTAAATGTTAATCCAATGACACAAATGAACTTATTGGATGCACAAGATTGGTTAAAAACCCTAATTGGACAAGAATAAGCCTAGGGAGGACGAAAATGACCTAATTGATCATCCAATGACACAAACACACCTATTGGATGCACAAGATTGGTTAAAAACCCTAATTGGACAAGAATAAGCCTAGGGAGGACGAAAATGACCTAAATGTTAATCCAATGACACAACTCAACTTATTGGATGCACAATATTGGTTAAAAACCCTAATTGGACAAAAATAAGCCCAGGGCGGACGAAAATGACCTAATTGATCATCCAATGACAAAAACACACCTATTGGATGCACAAGATTCGTTAAAAACCCTAATTGGACAAGAATATGCCTAGGGAGGACGAAAATGACCTAATTGATCATCCAATGACACAACCACACCTTTTGGATGCACAAGATTGGTTAAAAACCCTAATTGGACAAGAATAAGCCTAGGGTGGACGAAAATGACCTAATTGATCATCCAATGACACAAACACACCTATTGAATGCACAAGATTGGTTAAAAACCCTAATTGGACGAGAATATGCCTAGGGAGGACGAAAATGACCTAAATATTAAATCAATGACACAAACAAAGTTATTGGATGCACAAGATTGGTTAAAAACCCTAATTGGACAAGAATAAGCCTAGGGAGGACGAAAATCACCTAATTGATCATCCAATGACACAAACACACCTATTGGATGCAAAAGATTGGTTAAAAACCCTAATTGGACAAGATGATGCCTAGGGAGGACGAAAATGACCTAAATATTAATTCAATGACACAAACAAAGTTATTGGATGCACAAGATTGGTTAAAAACTCCAATTGGACATGAATAAGCCTAGGGAGGACGAAAATGACCTAATTGATCATCCAATGACACAAACACACCTATTGGATGCACAAGATTGGTTAAAAACTCTAATTGGACAAGAATATGCCTAGGGAGGACGAAAATGACCTAAATATTAATTCAATGACATAAACAAACTTATTGGATGCACAAGATTTGTTAAAAACCCTAATTGGACAAGAATAAGACTAGGGAGGACGAAAATGACCTAATTGATCATCCAATGACACTAACACAGCTATTGGATGCAAAAGATTGGTTAAAAACCCTAATTGGACAAGATGATGCCTAGGGAGGACGAAAATGACCTAAATATTAATTCAATGATGTAAGTACAGAAGTACGTCTAAGAGTGGGGGTGAATTAGGTGTTTAGAAATTTTCTTGTTTTTAGAGATTTAGTGTTTGATTTTTCTGATTTAAGATAGTGTATGGAAAAGATAAATGGCAGAAAAATAAAGAACACCGAGATATTATCCTGGTTCCCCTTATGACCAAGGGTACATCCAGTCCTCTTGCACACCACAAGAGATTTTCCACTATTGTTAGAATAGGTACAAGTCCCACCCTAGGACCTTTGTTAGAAACTCCTAACAATCACCCTAAGATAGCACACCACTATCTTAGTTACAAAACTTAACGAAAGAACACCACTTCCCTCGATTTACAACACTTGATTGGTTTAGCAATATTGATTTTGACTTAGATCAATATGATATAACAATTGATGTACAATGATAACAATCCAATATAATTTCAAGTACACGAGAGAACTTTTCTCAATGATATGAAAATGTAAAATCTGTACTTGAAATATAAAAGTGAAACTAATTGGACAAGAATATGCCTAGGGAGGAGGAAAATGACCTAAATATTAATTCAATGACGCAAACAAAGTTATTGGATGCACAAGATTGGTTAAAAACCCTAATTGGACAAGAATAAGCCTAGGGAGGACAAAAATGACCTAATTGATCATCCAATGATACAAACACACCTATTGGATGCACAAGATTGGTTAAAAACCCTAATTGGACAAGAATAAGCCTAGGGAGGACGAAAATGACTTAATTGATCATCCAATGACACAAACACACCTATTGGATGCACAAGATTGGTTAAAAACCTTAATTGGACAAGAATATGCCTAGGGAGGACGAAAATGACCTAAACATTAATTCAATGACACAACTCAACTTATTGGATGCACAAGATTGGTTAAAAACCCTAATTGGACAAGAATAAGCCTAGGGAGGACGAAAATGACCTAATTGATCATCCAATGACACAAACACACCAATTGGATGCACAAGATTGGTTAAAAACCCTAATTGGACAAGAATATGCCTAGGGAGGACGGATATGACCTAAATGTTAATCCAATGACACAAATGAACTTATTGGATGCACAAGATTGGTTAAAAACCCTAATTGGACAAGAATAAGCCTAGGGTGGACGAAAATGACCTAATTGATCATCCAATGACACAAACACACCTATTGGATGCACAAGATTGGTTAAAAACCCTAATTGGACAAGAATAAGCCTAGGGTGGACGAAAATGACCTAATTGATCATCCAATGACACAAACACACCTATTGAATGCACAAGATTGGTTAAAAACCCTAATTGGACGAGAATATGCCTAGGGAGGACGAAAATGACCTAAATATTAAATCAATGACACAAACAAAGTTATTGGATGCACAAGATTGGTTAAAAACCCTAATTGGACAAGAATAAGCCTAGGGAGGACGAAAATCACCTAATTGATCATCCAATGACACAAACACACCTATTGGATGCACAAGATTGGTTAAAAACCCTAGTTGGACAAGAAAAAGCCTAGGGAGGACGAAAATGACCTAATTGATCATCCAATGACACAAACACACCTATTGGATGCACAAGATTGGTTAAAAACCCTAATTGGACAAGAATATGCCTAGGGAGGACAAAAATGACCTAAATATTAATTCAACGACACAATCAAAGTTAATGGATGAACAAGATTGGTTAAAAACCCTAATTGGACAAGAATAAGCCTAGGGAGGACGAAAATGACCTAATTGATCATCCAATGACACAAACACACCTATTGGATGCACAAGATTGGTTAAAAACCCTAATTGGACAAGAATATGCCTAGGGAGGACGAAAATGACCTAAATATTAATTCAATGACACAACCAAAGTTATAGGATGCACAAGATTGGTTAAAAACCCTAATTTGACAAGAATAAGTCTAGGGAGGACGAAAATGACCTAATTGATCATCCAATGACACAAACACACCTATTGGATGCACAAGATTGGTTAAAAACCCTAATTAGACAAGAATAAGCCTAGGGAGGACGAAAATGACCTAATTGATCATCCAATGACACAAAGACACCTATTGGATGCCTAAGATTGGTTAAAAACCCTAATTGGACAAGAATATGCCTAGGGAGGACGAAAATGACCTAAATATTAATTCAATGACATAAACAAACTTATTGGATGCACAAGATTGGTTAAAAACCCTAATTGGACAAGAATAAGACTAGGGAGGACGAAAATGACCTAATTGATCATCCAATGACACTAACACAGCTATTGGATGCAAAAGATTGGTTAAAAACCCTAATTGGACAAGATGATGCCTAGGGAGGACGAAAATGACCTAAATATTAATTCAATGATGTAAGTACAGAAGTACGTCTAAGAGTGGGGGTGAATTAGGTGTTTAGAAATTTTCTTGTTTTTAGAGATTTAGTGTTTGATTTTTCTGATTTAAGATAGTGTATGGAAAAGATAAATGGCAGAAAAATAAAGAACACATAGATATTATCCTGGTTCCCCTTATGACCAAGGGTACATCCAGTCCTCTTGCACACCACAAGAGATTTTCCACTATTGTTAGAATAGGTACAAGTCCCACCCTAGGACCTTTGTTAGAAACTCCTAACAATCACCCTAAGATAGCACACCACTATCTTAGTTACAAAACTTAACGAAAGAACACCACTTCCCTCGATTTACAACACTTGATTGGTTTAGCAATATTGATTTTGACTTAGATCAATATGATATAACAATTGATGTACAATGATAACAATCCAATATAATTTCAAGTACACGAGAGAACTTTTCTCAATGATATGAAAATGTAAAATCTGTACTTGAAATATAAAAGTGAAACTAATTGGACAAGAATATGCCTAGGGAGGAGGAAAATGACCTAAATATTAATTCAATGACGCAAACAAAGTTATTGGATGCACAAGATTGGTTAAAAACCCTAATTGGACAAGAATAAGCCTAGGGAGGACAAAAATGACCTAATTGATCATCCAATGATACAAACACACCTATTGGATGCACAAGATTGGTTAAAAACCCTAACTGGACAAGAATATGCCTAGGGAGGACGAAAATCACCTAAATATTAATTCAATGACACAAACAAACTTATTGGATGCACAAGATTGGTTAAAAACCCTAATTGGACAAGAATAAGCCTAGGGAGGACGAAAATCACCTAAATGTTAATCCAATGACACAACTCAACTTATTGGATACACAAGATCGGTTAAAAATCCAAATTGGACAAGAATAAGCCTAGGGAGGACGAAAATGACCTAATTGATCATCCAATGACACAAACACACCTATTGGATGCACAAGATTGGTTAAAAACCCTAATTGGACAACAATAGGCCTAGGGAGGACGAAAATGACCTAATTGATCATCCAATGACACAAATGACCTTATTCGATGCACAAGATTAGTTATAAACCCTAATTGGACAAGAATAAGCCTAGGGAGGACGAAAATAACCTAATTGATCATCCAATGACACAAACACACCTATTGGATGCACAAGATTGGTTAAAAACCCTAATTGGACAAGAATATGCCTAGGGAGGCAAAAATGACCTAA
>JBBPBR010001479.1:0-21424 GCA_037974775.1 Cicer pinnatifidum | reverse complement strand
AGAGAACTTTTCTCAATGATATGAAAATGTAAAATCTGTACTTGAAATATAAAAGTGAAACTAATTGGACAAGAATATGCCTAGGGAGGAGGAAAATGACCTAAATATTAATTCAATGACGCAAACAAAGTTATTGGATGCACAAGATTGGTTAAAAACCCTAATTGGACAAGAATAAGCCTAGGGAGGACAAAAATGACCTAATTGATCATCCAATGATACAAACACACCTATTGGATGCACAAGATTGGTTAAAAACCCTAATTGGACAAGAATAAGCCTAGGGAGGACGAAAATGACCTAATTGATCATCCAATGACACAACCACACCTATTGGATGCACAAGATTGGTTAAAAACCCTAATTGGACAAGAATAAGCCTTGGGAGGACGAAAATGACCTAATTGATCATCCAATGACACAAACACACCTATTGGATGCACAAGATTGGTTAAAAACCCTAATTGGACAAGAATATGCCTAGGGAGGACGAAAATGACCCAAATATTAATTCAATGACACAAACAAACTTATCGGATGCACAAGATTGGTTAAAAACCCTAATTGGACAAGAATAAGCCTATGGAGGACGAAAATGACCTAATTGATCATCCAATGACACAAACACACCTATTTGATGCAGAAGATTAGTTAAAAACCCTAATTGGACAAGAATAAGCCTAGGGAGGACGAAAATGACCTAATTGATCATCCAATGACACAAACACACCTATTGGATGCACAAGATTGGTTAAAAACCCTAATTGGACAAGAATATGCCTAGGGAGGACGAAAATGACCTAATTGATAATCCAATGACAAAAATGAACTTATTGGATGCACATGATTAGTTAAAAACCCTAATTGGACAAGAATATGCCTAGGGAGGACGAAAATAACCTAATTGATCATCCAATGAAACAAACACGCCTATTGGATGCACAAGATTGGTTAAAAACCCTAATTGGACAAGAATATGCCTAGGGAGGACGAAAATGACCTAATTGATCATCCAATGACACAAACACACCTATTGGATGCACAAGATCGGTTAAAAATCCAAATTGGACAAGAATAAGCCTAGGGAGGACGAAAATGACCTAATTGATCATCCAATGACACAAACACACCTATTGGATGCACAAGATTGGTTAAAAACCCTAATTGGACAACAATAGGCCTAGGGAGGACGAAAATGACCTAATTGATCATCCAATGACACAAATGACCTTATTCGATGCACAAGATTAGTTATAAACCCTAATTGGACAAGAATAAGCCTAGGGAGGACGAAAATAACCTAATTGATCATCCAATGACACAAACACACCTATTGGATGCACAAGATTGGTTAAAAACCCTAATTGGACAAGAATATGCCTAGGGAGGCAAAAATGACCTAAATGTTAATCCAATGACACAAATGAACTTATTGGATGCACAAGATTGGTTAAAAACCCTAATTGGACAAGAATAAGCCTAGGGAGGACGAAAATGACCTAATTGATCATCCAATGACACAAACACACCTATTGGATGCACAAGATTGGTTAAAAACCCTAATTGGACAAGAATAAGCCTAGGGAGGACGAAAATGACCTAATTGATCATCCAATGACACAAACACACCTATTGGATGCACAAGATTGGTTAAAAACCCTAATTGGACAAGAATAAGCCTAGGGAGGACGAAAATGACCTAATTGGTCATCCATTGCCACAGACACACCTATTGGATGCACAAGATTGGTTAAAAACCCTAATTGGACAAGAATATGCCTATTGAGGACGAAAATGACTTAATTGGTCATCCAATGACACAAACACACCTATTGGATGCACAAGATTGGTTAAAAACCCTAATTGGACAAGAATATGCCTAGGGAGGATGAAAATAACCTAATTGATCATCCAATGAGACAAACACACCTATTGGATGCACAAGATTGGTTAAAAACCCTAATTGGACAAGAATATGCCTAGGGAGGACGAAAATGACCTAAATGTTAATCCAATGACACAAATGAACTTATTGGATGCACAAGATTGGTTAAAAACCCTAATTGGACAAGAATACGCCTAGGGAGGACGAAAATGACCTAAATATTAATTCAATGACACAAACAAATTTATTGGATGCACAAGATTGGTTAAAAACCCTAATTGGACAAGAATAAGCCTAGGGAGGACGAAAATGACCTAATTGATCATCCAATGACACAAACACACCTATTGGATGCACAAGATTGGTTAAAAACCCTAATTGGACAAGAATAAGCCTAGGGAGGACGAAAATGACCTAATTGATCATCCAATGACACAAACACACCTATTGGATGCACAAGATTGGTTAAAAACCCTAATTGGACAAGAATAAGCCTAGGGAGGACGAAAATGACCTAATTGATCATCCAATGACACAAACACATCTATTGGAAGCACAAGATTGGTTAGAAACCCTAGTTGGACAAGAATATGCCTAGGGAGGACGAAAATGACCTAATTGATCATCCAATGACACAAATGAACTTATTGGATGCACAAGATTGCTTAAAAACCCTAATTGGACAAAAATAAGCATAGAAAGGACGAAAATGACCTAATTGATCATCCAATGACACAAACACACCTATTGGATGCACAAGATTGGTTAAAAACCCTAATTGGACAAGAATAAGCCTAGGGAGGACGAAAATGACCTAATTGATCATCCAATGACACAAACACACCTATTGGATGCACAAGATTGGTTAAAAACCCTAATTGGACAAGAATAAGCCTAGGGAGGACGAAAATGACCTAATTGATCATCCAATGACACAAACACACCTATTGGATGCACAAGATTGGTTAAAAACCCTAATTGGACAAGAATAAGCCTAGGGAGGACGAAAATGACCTAATTGATCATCTATTGCCAAAAACACACCTATTGGATGCACAAGATTGGTTAAACACCTATTGGTTGCACAAGATTGGTTAAAAACCCTAATTGGACAAGAATAAGCCTAGGGAGGACGAAAATAACCTAATTGTTCATCCAATGACACATACACACCTATTGGATGCACAAGATTGGTTAAAAACCCTAATTGGACAAGAATATGCCTAGGGAGGACGAAAATGACCTAAATGTTAATCCAATGACACAAATGAACTTATTGGATGCACAAGATTGGTTAAAAAACTTAATTGGACAAGAATAAGCCTAGGGAGGACGAAAATGACCTAATTGATCATCCAATGACACAAACACACCTATTGGATGCACAAGATTGGTTAAAAACCCTAATTGGACAAGAATATGCCTAGGGAGGACGAAAATGACCTAAATATTAATTCAATGACACAAACAAAGTTATTGGATGCACAAGATTGGTTAAAAACCCTAATTGGACAAGAATAAGCATAGGGAGGCCGAAAATGACCTAATTGATCATCCAATGACACAAACACACCTATTGGATGCAAAAGATTGGTTAAAAACCCTAATTGGAAAAGATGATGCCTAGGGAAGACGAAAATGACCTAAATATTAATTCAATGACACAAACAAACAAATTGGATGCACAACATTTGTTAAAAACCCTAATTGGACAAGAATAAGCCTAGGGAGGACGAAAATGACCTAATTGATCATCCAATGATACAAACACACCTATTGGATGCACAAGATTGGTTAAAAACCCTAATTGGACAAGAATATGCCTAGGGAGGAGGAAAATGACCTAAATATTAATTCAATGACACAAACAAAGTTATTGGATGCACAAGATTGGTTAAAAACCCTAATTGGACAAGAATAAGCCTAGGAAGGACGAAAATGACCTAATTGATCATCCAATGACACAAACACACCTATTGGATGCACAAGATTGGTTAAAAACCCTAATTGGACAAGAATATGCATAGGGAGGACGAAAATGACCTAATTGATCATCCAATAACACAAATGAACTTATTGGATGCACAAGATTGGTTAGAAACCCTAATTGGACAAGAATAAGCCTAGGGAGGACGAAAATGACCTAATTGATCATCCAATGACACAAACACACCTATTGGATGCACAAGATTGGTTAAAAACCCTAATTGGACAAGAATAAGCCTAGGGAGGACGAAAATAACCTAATTGATCATCCAATGACACAAACACACCTATTGGATGCACAAGATTGGTTAAAAATCCTGATTGGACAAGAATATGCCTAGGGAGGACGAAAATGACCTAAATGTTAATCCAATGACACAAATGAACTTATTGGATGCACAAGATTGGTTAAAAACCCTAATTGGACAAGAATAAGCCTAGGAAGGACGAAAATGACCTAAATGTTAATCCAATGACACAACTCAAATTATTGGATGCACAAGATTGGTTAAAAACCCTAATTGGACAAGAATAAGCCTAGGGAGGACGAAAATGACCTAATTGATCATCCAATGACACAAACACACCTATTGGATGCACAAGATTGGTTAAAAACCCTAATTGGACAAGAATATGCCTAGGGAGGACGAAAATGACCTAAATATTAATTCAATGGCACAATCAAAGTTATTGGATGCACAAGATTGGTTAAAAATCCTAATTGGACAAGAATAAGCCTAGGGAGGACGAAAATGACCTAATTGATCATCCAATGACACAAACACACCTATTGGATGCACAAGATTGGTTAAAAAGCCTAATTGGACAAGAATATGCCTAGGGAGGACGAAAATGACCTAAATATTAATTAAATGACACAAACAAAGTTATTGGATGCACAAGAATGGTTTACAACCCTAATTGGACAAGAATAAGCCTAGGGAGGACGAAAATGACCTAATTGATCATCCAATGACACAAACACACCTATTGGATGCACAAGATTGGTTAAAAACCCTAATTGGACAAGAATAAGCCTAGGGAGGACGAAAATGACCTAAATGTTAATCCAATAACACAAATGAACTTATTGGATGCACAAGATTGGTTAAAAACCCTAATTGGACAAGAATAAGCCTAGGGAGAACGAAAATGACCTAATTGATCATCCAATGACACAAACACACCTATTGGATGCACAAGATTGGTTAAAAACCCTAATTGGTCAAGAATATGCCTAGGGAGGACGGATATGACCTAAATGTTAATCCAATGACACAAATGAACTTATTGGATGCACAAGATTGGTTAAAAACCCTAATTGGACAAGAATAAGCCTAGGGAGGACGAAAATGACCTAATTGATCATCCAATGACAGAAACACACCGATTGGATTCACAAGATTGGTTAAAAACCCTAATTCGACAAGAATATGCCTAAGGAGGACGAAAATGACCTAAATATTAATTCAATGACACAAACAAAGTTATTGGATGCACAAGATTGGTTAAAAACCCTAATTGGACAAGAATAAGCCTTGGGATGATGAAAATGACCTAATTGATCATCCAATGACACAAACACACCTATTGGATGCACAAGATTGGTTAAAAACCCTAATTGGACAAGAATAAGCCTAGGGAGGACGAAAATGACCTAATTGATCATCCAATGACACAAACACACCTATTGGATGCACAAGATTGGTTAAAAACCCTAATTGGACAAGAATAAGCCTAGGGAGGACGAAAATGACCTAATTGATCATCCAATGACACAAACACACCTATTGGATGCACAAGATTGGTTAAAAACCCTAATTGGACAAGAATAAGCCTAGGGAGGACGAAAATGACCTAAATGTTAATCCAATGACACAACTCATCTTATTTGATGCACAAGATTGGTTAAAAACCCTATTGGGCAAGAATAAGCCTAGGGAGGACGAAAATGACCTAATTGATCATCTAATGACACAAACACACCTATTGGATGCACAAGATTGGTTAAAAACCCTAATTGGACAAGAATAAGCCTAGGCAGGACGAAAATGACCTAAATTTTAATCCAATGACACAACTCAACTTATTGGATGCACAAGATTGGTTAAAAACCCTAGTTGGACAAGAATAAGCCTAGGGAGGACGAAAATGAACTAATTGATCATCCAATGACACAAACACACCTATTGGATGCACAAGATTCGTTAAAAACCCTAATTGGACAAGAATATGCCTAGGGAGGACGAAAATGACCTAATTGATCATCCAATGACACAACCACACCTATTGGATGCACAAGATTGGTTAAAAACCCTAATTGGACAAGAATAAGCCTAGGGTGGACGAAAATGACCTAATTGATCATCCAATGACACAAACACACCTATTGAATGCACAAGATTGGTTAAAAACCCTAATTGGACGAGAATATGCCTAGGGAGGACGAAAATGACCTAAATATTAAATCAATGACACAAACAAAGTTATTGGATGCACAAGATTGGTTAAAAACCCTAATTGGACAAGAATAAGCCTAGGGAGGACGAAAATCACCTAATTGATCATCCAATGACACAAACACACCTATTGGATGCAAAATATTGGTTAAAAACCCTAATTGGACAAGATGATGCCTAGGGAGGACGAAAATGATCTAAATATTAATTCAATGACACAAACAAAGTTATTGGATGCACAAGATTGGTTAAAAACTCCAATTGGACATGAATAAGCCTAGGGAGGACGAAAATGACCTAATTGATCATCCAATGACACAAACACACCTATTGGATGCACAAGATTGGTTAAAAACCCTAATTGGACAAGAATATGCCTAGGGAGGACGAAAATGACCTAAATATTAATTCAATGACATAAACAAACTTATTGGATGCACAAGATTGGTTAAAAACCCTAATTGGACAAGAATAAGCCTAGGGAGGACGAAAACGACATAATTGATCATCCAATGACACAATCACACCTATTGGAAGCACAAGATTGGTTAAAAACCCTAATTGGACAAGAATATGCCTAGGGAGGACGAAAATGACCTAAATGTTAATCCAATGACACAAATGAACTTATTGGATGCACAAGATTGATTAAAAACCCTAATTGGACAAGAATAAGCCTAGGGAGGACTAAAATGACCTAATTGATCATCCAATGACACAAACACACCTATTGGATGCACAAGATTGGTTAAAAACTCTAATTGGACAAGAATATGCCTAGGGAGGACGAAAATGACCTAAATATTAATTCAATGACATAAACAAACTTATTGGATGCACAAGATTGGTTAAAAACCCTAATTGGACAAGAATAAGACTAGGGAGGACGAAAATGACCTAATTGATCATCCAATGACACTAACACAGCTATTGGATGCAAAAGATTGGTTAAAAACCCTAATTGGACAAGATGATGCCTAGGGAGGACGAAAATGACCTAAATATTAATTCAATGATGTAAGTACAGAAGTACGTCTAAGAGTGGGGGTGAATTAGGTGTTTAGAAATTTTCTTGTTTTTAGAGATTTAGTGTTTGATTTTTCTGATTTAAGATAGTGTATGGAAAAGATAAATGGCAGAAAAATAAAGAACACCGAGATATTATCCTGGTTCCCCTTATGACCAAGGGTACATCCAGTCCTCTTGCACACCACAAGAGATTTTCCACTATTGTTAGAATAGGTACAAGTCCCACCCTAGGACCTTTGTTAGAAACTCCTAACAATCACCCTAAGATAGCACACCACTATCTTAGTTACAAAACTTAAAGAAAGAACACCACTTCCCTCGATTTACAACACTTGATTGGTTTAGCAATATTGATTTTGACTTAGATCAATATGATATAACAATTGATGTACAATGATAACAATCCAATATAATTTCAAGTACACTAGAGAACTTTTCTCAATGATATGAAAATGTAAAATCTGTACTTGAAATATAAAAGTGAAACTAATTGGACAAGAATATGCCTAGGGAGGAGGAAAATGACCTAAATATTAATTCAATGACGCAAACAAAGTTATTGGATGCACAAGATTGGTTAAAAACCCTAATTGGACAAGAATAAGCCTAGGGAGGACAAAAATGACCTAATTGATCATCCAATGATACAAACACACCTATTGGATGCACAAGATTGGTTAAAAACCCTAATTGGACAAGAATATGCCTAGGGAGGACGAAAATGACCTAATTGATCATCCAAAGACACAAACACACCTATTGGATGCACAAGATTGGTTAAAAACCCTAGTTGGACAAGAATATGCCTAGGGAGGACGAAAATGACCTAATTGATCATCCAATGACACAAATGAACTTATTGGATGCACAAGATTGGTTAAAAATCCTAATTGGACAAGAATAAGCCTAGCGAGGAAGAAAATGACCTAAATGCTAATCCAATGACACAACTCAACTTATTGGATGCACAAGATTGGTTAAAAACCCTAATTGGGCAAGAATAAGCCTAGGGAGGACGAAAATGACCTAATTGATCATCCAATGACACAAACACACCTATTGGATGCACAAGATTGGTTAAAAACCCTAATTGGACAAGAATAAGCCTAGGGAGGACGAAAATGACCTAATTGATCATCCAATGACACAAACACACCTATTGGATGCACAAGATTGGTTAAAAACCCTAATTGGACAAGAATATGCCTAGGGAGGACGAAAATGACCTAAATATTAATTAAATGACACAAACAAACTTATCGGATGCACAAGATTGGCTAAAAACCCTAATTGGACAAGAATAAGCCTAGGGAGGACGAAAATGACCTAATTGATCATCCAATGACACAAACACACCTATTGGATGCACAAGATTGGTTAAAAACCCTAATTGGACAAGAATAAGCCTAGGGAGGACGAAAATGACCTAATTGATCATCCAATGACACAAACACACCTATTGGATGCACAAGATTGGTTAAAAACCCTAATTGGACAAGAATATGCCTAGGGAGGACGAAAATGACCTAAATGTTAATCCAATGACACAAATGAACTTATTGGATGCACAAGATTGCTTAAAAACCCTAATTGGACAAGAATATGTCTATGGAGGACGAAAATGACCTAATTGATCATCCAATGACACAAACACACCTATTGGATGCACAAGATTGGTTAAAAACCCTAATTGGACAAGAATAAGCCTAGGGAGGACGAAAATGACCTAATTGATCATCCAATGACACAAACACACCTATTGGATGCACAAGATTGGTTAAAAACCATAATTGGACAAGAATATGCCTAGGGAGGATGAAAATGACCTAATTGATCATCCAATGACACAAACACACCTATTGGATGCACAAGATTGGTTAAAAACCCTAATTGGACAAGAATATGCCTAGGGAGGACGAAAATGACCTATATGTTAATCCAATGACACAACTCAACTTATTGGATGCACAAGATTGGTTAAAAACCTTAATTGGAGAAGAATAAGCCTAGGGAGGACGAAAATGACCTAATTGATCATCCAATGACACAAACACACCTATTGGATGCACAAGATTGGTTAAAAACCCTAATTGGACAAGAATATGCCTAGGGAGGACGAAAATGACCTAAATGTTAATCCAATGACACAAATGAACTTATTGGATGATCAAGATTGCTTAAAAACCCTAATTGGACAAGAATAAGCATAGGGAGGACGAAAATGACCTAATTGATCATCTAATGACACAAACACACCTATTGGATGCACAAGATTGGTTAAAAACCCTAACTGGACAAGAATATGCCTAGGGAGTACGAAAATGACCTAATTGATCATCCAATGACACAAATTAACTTATTGGATGCACAAGATTGGTTAAAAACCCTAATTGGACAATAATAAGCCTAGGGAGGACGAAAATGACCTAATTGATCATCCAATGACACAAACACACCTATTGGATGCACAAGATTGGTTAAAAACCCTAATTGGACAAGAATATGCCTAGGGAGGACGAAAATGACCTAAATGTTAATCCAATGACACAAATGAACTTATTGGATGATCAAGATTGCTTAAAAACCCTAATTGGACAAGAATAAGCCTAGGGAGGACGAAAATGACCTAATTGATCATCCAATGACGTAAACACACCTATTGGATGCACAAGATTGGTTAAAAACCCTAACTGGACAAGAATATGCCTAGGGAGGACGAAAATGACCTAATTGATCATCCAATGACACAAACACACCTATTGGATGCACAAGATTGGTTAAAAACCCTAATTGGACAAGAATATGCCTAGGGAGGACGAAAATGACCTAAATGTTAATCCAATGACACAAATGAACTTATTGGATGCACAAGATTGGTTAAAAACCCTAATTGGACAAGAATATACCTTGGGAGGACGAAAATGACCTAAATATTAATTCAATGACACAAACAAACTTATTGGATGCACAAGATTGGTTAAAAACCCTAATTGGACAAGAATAAGCCTAGGGAGGACGAAAATGACCTAATTGATCATCCAATGACACAAACACACCTATTGGATGCACAAGATTGGTTAAAAACCCTAATTGGACAAGAATATGCCTAGGGAGGACGAAAATGACCTAAATGTTCATCCAATGGCACAAACACACCTATTGAAGGCACAAGATTGGTTAAAAACCCTAATTGGACAAGAATAAGCCTAGGGAGGACGAAAATGACCTAATTGATCATCCAATGACACAAACACACCTATTGGATGCACAAGATTGGTTAAAAACCCTAATTGGACAAGAATATGCCTAGGGAGGACGAAAATGACCTAAATGTTAATCCAATGACACAAATGAACTTATTGGATGCACAAGATTGGTTAAAAACCCTAACTGGACAAGAATAAGCCTAGGGAGGACGAAAATGACCTAATTGATCATCCAATGACACAAACACACCTATTGGATGCACAAGATTGGTTAAAAACCCTAATTGGACAAGAATATGCCTAGGGAGGACGAAAATGACCTAAATATTAATTCAATGACACAAACAAAGATATTGGATGCAGAAGATTGGTTAAAAACCCTAATTGGTCAAGAATAAGCCTAGGGAGAACGAAAATGACCGGAATGTTAATCCAATGACACAACTCAACTTATTGGATGCACAAGATTGGTTAAAAACCCTAATTGGACAAGAATAAGCCTAGGGAGGACGAAAATGACCTAATTGATCATCCAATGATACAAACACACCTATTGGATGCACAAGATTGGTTAAAAACCCTAGTTGGACAAGAATATGCCTAGGGAGGACGAAAATGACCTAATTGATCATCCAATGACACCAATGAACTTATTGGATGCACAAGATTGGTTAAAAACCCTAATTGGACAAGAATAAGCCTAGGGAGGACGAAAATGACCTAATTGATCATCCAATGACACAAACACACCTATTGGATGCACAAGATTGGTTAAAAACCCTAATTGGACAAGAATAAGCCTAGGGAGAACGAAAATGACCGAAATGTTAATCCAATGACACAACTCAACTTATTGGATGCACAAGATTGGTTAAAAACCCTAATTGGACAAGAATAAGCCTAGGGAGGACGAAAATGACCTAATTGATCATCCAATGATACAAACACACCTATTGGATGCACAAGATTGGTTAAAAACCCTAGTTGGACAAGAATATGCCTAGGGAGGACGAAAATGACCTAATTGATTATCCAATGACACCAATGAACTTATTGGATGCACAAGATTGGTTAAAAACCCTAATTGGACAAGAATAAGCCTAGGGAGGACGAAAATGACCTAATTGATCATCCAATGACACAAACACACCTATTGGATGCACAAGATTGGTTAAAAACCCTAATTGGACAAGAATATGCCTAGGGAGGACGAAAATGACCTAAATGTTAATCCAATGACACAAATGAACTTATTGGATATACAAGATTGGTTAAAAACCCTAACTGGACAAGAATAAGCCTAGGGAGGACGAAAATGACCTAATTGATCATCCAATGACACAAACACACCTATTGGATGCACAAGATTGGTTAAAAACCCTAATTGGACAAGAATATGCCTAGGGAGGACGAAAATGACCTAAATATTAATTCAATGAAAGAAACAAACTTTTTGGATGCACAAGATTGGTTAAAGACCCTAATTGGACAAGAATAAGCCTAGGGAGGACGAAAATGACCTAATTGATCATCCAATGACACAAACACACCTATTGGATGCACAAGATTGGTTAAAAACCCTAATTGGACAAGAATAAGCCTAGGGAGGACGAAAATGACCTAATTGATCATCCAATGACACAAACGCACTTATTGGATGCACAAGATTAGTTAAAAACCCTAATTGGACAAGAATAAGCCTAGGGAGGACGAAAATAACCTAATTGATCATCCAATGACACAAACACACCTATTGGATGCACAAGATTGGTTAAAAACCCTAATTGGACAAGAAAAAGCTTAGGGAGGACGAAAATGACCTAAATGTTAATCCAATGACACCACTCAACTTATTGGATGCACAAGATTGGTTAAAAACCCTAATTGGACAAGAATACGCCTACGGAGGACGATAATGACCTAATTGATCATCCAATGACACAAACACACCAATTGGATGTACAAGATTCGTTAAAAACCCTAATTGGACAAGAATATGCCTAGGGAGGACGAAAATGACCTAATTGATCATCCAATGACACAAACACACCTATTGGATGCACAAGATTGGTTAAAAACCCTAATTGGACAAGAATATGCCTAGGGAGGACGAAAATGACCTAATTGATCATCCAATGACACAAACACACCTATTGGATGCACAAGATTGCTTAAAAACCCTAATTGGACAAGAATATGCCTAGGGAGGACGAAAATGACCTAAATGTTAATCCAATGACACAAATGATCTTATTGGATGCACAAGATTGGTTAAAAATCCTAATTGGACAAGAATAAGCCTAGGGAGGACGAAAATGACCTAATTGATCATCCAATGACACAAACACACCTATTGGATGCACAAGATTGGTTAAAAACCCTAGTTGGACAAGAATATGCCTAGGGAGGACGAAAATGACCTAATTGATCATCCAATGACACAAATGAACTTATTGGATGCACAAGATTGGTTAAAAGCCATAATTGGACAAGAATATGCCTAGGGAGGAGGAAAATGACCTAAATATTAATTCAATGACACAAACAAAGTTATTGGATGCACAAGATTGGTTAAAAACCCTAATTGGACAAGAATAAGCCTAGGGAGGACGAAAATGACCTAATTGATCATCCAATGACACAAACACACCTATTGGATGCACAAGATTGGTTAAAAACCCTAATTGGACAAGAATATGCCTAGGGAGGACGAAAATGACCTAAATGTTAATCCAATGACACAAATGAAGTTATAGGATGCACAAGATTGGTTAAAAACCCTAATTGGACAAGAATAAGCCTAGGGAGAACGAAAATGACCTAAATGTTAATCCAATGACACAACTCAACTTATTGGATGCACAAGATTGGTTAAAAACCCTAATTGGACAAGGATAAGCCTAGGGAGGACGAAAATGACCTAATGGATCATCCAATGACACAAACACACCTATTGGAGGCACAAGATTTGTTAAAAACCCTAGTGGGACAAGAATAAGCCTAGGGAGGACGAAAATGACCTAATTGATCATCCAATGACACAAATGAACTTATTGGATGCACAAGATTGGTTAAAAACCCTAATTGGACAAGAATAAGCCTAGGGAGGACGAAGATGACCTAATTGATCATCCAATGACACAAACACACCTATTGGATGCACAAGATTGGTTAAAAACCCTAATTGGACAAGAATATGCCTTGGGAGGACGAAAATGACCTAAATGTTAATCCAATGACACAAATGAACTTATTGGATGATCAAGATTGCTTAAAAACCCTACTTGGACAAGAATAAGCCTAGGGAGGACGAAAATGACCTAATTGATCATCCAATGACACAAACACACCTATTGGATGCACAAGATTGGTTAAAAACCCTAATTGGACAAGAATATGCCTAGGGAGGACGAAAATGACCTAAATATTAATTCAATGACACAAACAAAGTTATTGGATGCACAAGATTGGTTAAAAACCCTAATTGGACAAGAATAAGCCTAGGGAGGATGAAAATGACCTAATTGATCATCCAATGACACAAACACACCTAGTGGATGCACAAGATTGGTTAAAAACCCTAATTGGACAAGAATAAGCCTAGGGAGGACGAAAATAACCTAATTGATCATCCAATGACACAAACACACCTATTGGATGCACAAGATTGGTTAAAAACCGTAATAGGACAAGAATAAGCCTAGGGAGGACGAAAATGACCTAATTGATCATCCAATGACACAAACACACCTATTGGAAGCACAAGATTGGTTAAAAACCCTAATTGGACAAGAATATGCCTAGGGAGGACGAAAATAACCTAAATGTTAATCCCATGACACAAATGAACTTATTGGATGCACAAGATTGGTTAAAAACCCTAATTGGACAAGAATAAGCCTAGGGAGGACGAAAATTACCTCATTGATCATCCAATGACACAAACACACCTATTGGATGCACAAGATTGGTTAAAAACCCTAATTGGACAAAAATATGCCTAGGGAGGACGAAAATGACCTAAATGTTAATCCAATGACACAAATGAACTTATTGGATGCACAAGATTGGTTAAAAACCCTAATTGGACAAGAATAAGCCTAGGGAGGACGAAAATGACCTAATTGATCATCCAATGACACAAACACACCTATTGGATGCACAAGATTGGTTAAAAACCCTAATTGGACAAGAATATGCCTAGGGAGGACGAAAATGACCTAATTGATCATCCAATAACATAAATGAACTTATTGGATGCACAAGATTAGTTAAAAACCCTAATTGGACAAGAAGAAGCCTAGGGAGGACAAAAATAACCTAATTGATCATCCGATGACACAAACACACCTATTGGATGCACAAGATTGGTTAAAAACCCTAATTGGACAAGAATATGCCTAGGGAGGACGAAAATGACCTAAATGTTAATCCAATGACACAAATGAACTTATTGGATGCACAAGATTGGTTAAAAACCCTAATTGGACAAGAATAAGCCTAGGGAGGACGAAAATGACCTAATTGATCATCAAGTGACACAAACACACCTATTGGATGCACAAGATTAGTTAAAAACCCTAATTGGACAAGAATAAGCCTAGGGAGGATGAAAATGACCTAATTGATAATCCAATGACAGAAACACACCTATTGGATGCACAAGATTGGTTAAAAACCCTAATTGGACAAGAATATGCCTAGGAAGGACGAAAACAACCTAATTGATCATCCAATGACACAAACACACCTATTGGATGCACAAGATCGGTTAAAAACCCTAATTGGACAAGAATAAGCCTAGGGAGGACGAAAATGACCTAAATGTTAATCCAATGACACAACTCAACTTATTGGATGCACAAGATTGGTTAAAAACCCTAATTGGATAAGAATAAGCCTAGGGAGGACGAAAATGACCTAATTGATCATCCAATGACACAAACACACCTATTGGATGCACAAGTTTGGTTAAAAACCCTAATTGGACAAGAATAAGCCTAGGGAGGACGAAAATGACCTAAATGTGAATCCAATGACACAACTCAACTTATTGGATGCACAAGATTGGTTAAAAACCCTAATTGGACAAGAATAAGCCTAGGGAGGACGAAAATGACCTAATTGATCATCCAATGACACAAACGAACTTATTGGATACACAAGATTGGTTAAAAACCCTAATTGGACATGAATAAGCCTAGGGAGGAAGAAAATGACCTAATTGATCATCCAATGACACAAACACACCTATTGCAAGCACAAGATTGGTTAAAAACCCTAATTGGACAAGAATATGCCTAGGGAGGACGAAAATGACCTAAATATTAATCCAATGACACAAATGAACTTATTGGATGCACAAGATTGGTTAAAAACCCTAATTGGACAAGAATAAGCCTAGGGAGGACGAAAATGACCTAATTGATCATCCAATGACACAAACACACCTATTGGATGCACAAGATTGGTTAAAAACCCTAATTGGACAAGAATATGCCTAGGGGGGAGGAAAATGACCTAAATATTAATTCAATGACACAAACAAAGTTATTGGATGCACAAGATTGGTTAAAAACCCTAGTTGAACAAGAATATGCATAGGGAGGACGAAAATGACCTAATTGATCATCCAATGACACAAATGAACTTATTGGATGCACAAGATTGGTTAAAAATCCTAATTGGACTAGAATAAGCCTAGCGAGGACGAAATTGACCTAATTGATCATCCAATGACACAAACACACCTATTGGATGCACAAGATTGGTTAAAAACCCTAATTGGACAAGAATATGCCTAGGGAGGACGAAAATGACCTAAATGTTAATCCAATGACACAAATGAACTTATTGGATGCACAAGATTGGTTAAAAACCCTAATTGGACAAGAATAAGCCTTGGGGGGACGAAAATGACCTAATTGATCATCAAATGACACAAACACACCTATTGGATGCACAAGACTGGTTAAAAACCCTAATTGGATAAGAATATGCCTTGGAAGGACGAAAATGACATAATTGATCATCCAATGACACAAACACACCTATTGAATGCACAAGATTGGTTAAAAACCCTAATTGGACAAGAATATGCCTAGGGAGGAGGAAAATGACCTAAATATTAATTCAATGACACAAACAAAGTTATTGGATGCACAAGATTGGTTAAAAACCCTAATTGGACAAAAATAAGCCTAGGGAGGACGAAAATGACCTAATTGAACATCGAATGACACAAACACACCTATTGGATGCACAAGATTGGTTAAAAACCCTAACTGGACAAGAATATGCCTAGGGAGGACGAAAATGACCTAAATATTAATTCAATGACACAAACAAACTTATTGGATGCACAAGATTGGTTAAAAACCCTTATTGGACAAGAATAAGCCTAGGGAGGACGAAAATGACCTAAATGTTAATCCAATGACACAACTCAACTTATTGGATGCACAAGATTGGTTAAAAACCCTAATTGGATAAGAATAAGCCTAGGGAGGACGAAAATGACCTAATTGATCATCCAATGACACAAATGAACTTATTGGATGCACAAGATTGGTTAAAAACCCTAATTGGACAAGAATAAGCCTAGGGAGGACGAAAATGACCTAATTGATCATCCAATGACACAAATGAACTTATTGGATGCACAAGATTGGTTAAAAACCCTAATTGGACAAGAATAAGCCTAGGGAGGACGAAAATGACCTAATTGATCATACAATGACACAAACACACCTATTGGATGCACAAGATTGGTTAAAAACCCTAATTGGACTAGAATATGCCCTGGGAGGACGAAAATGACCTAAATATTAATTCAATGACATAAACAAAGTTATTGGACGCACAAGATTGGTTAAAAACCCTAATTGGACAAGAATAAGCCTAGGGAGGACGAAAATGACCTAATTGATGATCCAATGACACAAACACACCTATTGGATGCACAAGATTGGTTAAAAACCCTAATTGGACAAGAATAAGCCTAGGGAGGACGAAAATGACCTAATTGATCATCCAATGACACAAACACACCTATTGGATGCACAAGATTGGTTAAAAACCCTAATTGGACAAGAATAAGCCTAGGGAGGACGAAAATGACCTAATTGATCATCCAATGACACTAACACACCTATTGGATGCACAAGATTGGTTTAAAACCCTAGTTGGACAAGAATATGCCTAGGGAGGACGAAAATGACCTAATTGATCATCCAATGACACAAATGAACTTATTGGATGCACAAGATTGGTTAAAAACCCTAATTTGACAAGAATAAGCCTAGGGAGGACGAAAACGACCTAATTGATCATCCAATGACACAAACACACCTATTGGATGCACAAGATTGGTTAAAAAGCCTAGTTGGACAAGAATATGCCTAGGGAGGACGAAAATGACCTAATTGATCATCCAATGACACAAATGAACTTATTGGATGCACAAGATTGGTTAAAAACCCTAATTGGACAAGAATAAGCATAGAAAGGACGAAAATGACCTAATTGATCATCCAATGACACAAACACACCTATTGGATGCACAAGATTGGTTAAAAACCCTAATTGGACAAGAATATGCCTAGGGCAGACGAAAATGACCTAAATATTAATTCAATGACACAAACAAAGTTATTGGATGCAAAAGATTGGTTAAAAACCCTAATTGGACAAGAATAAGCCTAGGGAGGACGAAAATGACCTAATTGATCATCCAATGACACAAACACACCTATTGGATGCACAAGATTGGTTAAAAACCCTAATTGGACAAGAATAAGCCTAGGGAGGACGAAAATGACCTAATTGATCATCCAATGACACAAACACACCTATTGGATGCACAAGATTGGTTTAAAACCCTAGTTGGAAAAGAATATGCCTAGGGAGGACGAAAATGACCTAATTGATCATCCAATGACACAAATGAACTTATTGGATGCACAAGATTGGTTAAAAACCCTAATTGGACAAGAATAAGCCTAGGGAGGACGAAAATGACCTAATTGATCACCCAATGACACAAACACACCTATTGGATGCACAAGACTGGTTAAAAACCCTAATTGGACAAGAATAAGCCTAGGGAGGACGAAAATGACCTAATTGATCATCCAATGACACAAACACACCTATTGGATGCACAAGATTGGTTTAAAACCCTAGTTGGACAAGAATATGCCTAGTAAGGACGAAAATGACCTAATTGATCATCCAATGACACAAATGAACTTATTGGATGCACAAGATTGGTTAAAAACCCTAATTGGACAAGAATAAGCCTAGGGAGGACGAAAATGACCTAATTGATCATCCAATGACACAAACACACCTATTGGATGCACAAGATTGGTTAAAAACCCTAATTGGACAAGAATAAGCCTAGGGAGGACGAAAATGACCTAATTGATCATCCAATGACACAAACACACCTATTGGATGCACAAGATTTGTTTAAAACCCTAGTTGGACAAGATTATGCCTAGGAAGGACGAAAATGACCTAATTGATCATCCAATGACACAAATGAACTTATTGGATGCACAAGATTGGTTAAAAACCCTAATTGGACAAGAATAAGCCTAGGGAGGACGAAAATGACCTAATTGATCATCCAATGACACAAACACACCTATTGGATGCACAAGATTGGTTAAAAACCCTAATTGGACAAGAATAAGCCTAGGGAGGACGAAAATGACCTAATTGATCATCCAATGACACAAACACACCTATTGGATGCACAAGATTGGTTAAAAACCCTAATTGGACAAGAATATGCCTAGGGAGGACGAAAATGACCTAATTGATCTTCCAATGACACAAATGAACTTATTGGACGCACAAGATTGGTTAAAAACCCTAGTTGGACAAGAATAAGCCTAGGGAGGACGAAAATGACCTAATTGATCATCCAATGACACAAACACACCTATTGGATGCACAAGATTGGTTAAAAACCCTAATTGGACAAGAATAAGCCTAGGGAGGACAACAATGACCTAATTGATCATCCAATGACACAAACACACCTATTGGATGCACAAGATTGGTTAAAAACCCTAATTGGACAAGAATATGCCTAGGGAGGAGGAAAATGACCTAAATATTAATTCAATGACACAAACAAAGTTATTGGATGCACAAGATTGGTTAAAAACCCTAATTGGACAAGAATAAGCCTAGGGAGGACGAAAATGACCTAATTGATCATCCAATGACACAAACACACCTATTGGATGCACAAGATTGGTTAAAAACCCTAATTGGACAAGAATATGCCTAAGGAGGACGAAAATGACCTAAATGTTAACCCAATGACACAAATGAACTTATTGGATGCACAAGATTGGTTAAAAACCCTAATTGGACAAGAATAAGCCTAGGGAGGATGAAAATGACCTAATTGATCATCCAATGCCACAAACACACCTATTGGATGCACAAGATTGGTTAAAAACCCTAATTGGACAAGAATATGCCTAGGGAGGAGGAAAATGACCTAAATATTAATTCAATGACACAAACAAAGTTATTGGATGCACAAGATTGGTTAAAAACCCTAATTGGACAAGAATAAGCCTAGGGAGGACGAAAATGACCTAATTGATCATCCAATGACACAAACACACCTATTGGATGCACAAGATTGGTTAAAAACCCTAATTGGACAAGAATATGCCTAGGGAGGATGAAAATGACCTAAATGTTAATCCAATGACACAAACAAACTTATTGGATGCACAAGATTGGTTAAAAACCCTAATTGGACAAGAATAAGCCTAGGGAGGACGAAAATGACCTAATTGATCATCCAATGACACAAACACACCTATTGGATGCACAAGATTGGTTAAAAACCCTAATTGGACAAGAATAAGCCTACGGAGGGCGAAAATGACCTAATTGATCATCCAATGACACAAACACACCTATTGGATGCACAAGATTGATTAAAAACCCTAACTGGACAAGAATATGCCTAGGGAGGACGATAATGACCTAATTGATCATCCAATGACCCAAACACACCTATTGGATGCACAAGATTGGTTAAAAACCCTAATTGGACAAGAATATGCCTAGGGAGGACGAATATGACCTAAATGTTAATCCAATAACACAAATGAACTTATTGGATGCACAAGATTGGTTAAAAACCCTAATTGGACAAGAATAAGCCTAGGGAGAACGAAAATGACCTAATTGATCATCCAATGACACAAACACACCTATTGGATGCACAAGATTGATTAAAAACCCTAATTCGACAAGAATAAGCCTAGGGAGGACGAAAATGACCTAATTGATCATCCAATGACACAAACACACCTATTGGATGCACAAGATTGGTTAAAAACCCTAATTGGAGAAGAATAAGCCTAGGGAGGACGAAAATGACCTAATTGATCATCCAATGACACAAACACACCTATTGGATGCACAAGATTGGTTAAAAATCCTAATTGGACAAGAATATGCCTAGGGAGGACGAAAATGACCTAATTGATCATCCAATGATACAAATAACCTTATTGGATGCACAAGATTAGTTAAAAACCCTAATTGGACAAGAATAAGCCTAGGGAGGACGAAAATAACTTAATTGATCATCCAATGACACAAACACACCTATTGGATGCACAAGATTGGTTAAAAACCCTAATTGGACAAGAATATGCCTAGGGAGGACGAAAATGACCTAAATGTTAATCCAATGAAACAAATGAACTTATTGGATGCACAAGATTGGTTAAAATCCCTAATTGGACAAGAATAAGCCTAGGGAGGACGAAAATGACCTAATTGATCATCCAATGACACAAACACACCTATTGGAT